>CM055271.1:42081873-42260410 GCA_029237695.1 Conchocele bisecta | reverse complement strand
CGCGGCGGCGACCAAGGTTTCAGAAAACACTGTCAAGGAATGGCTCAAGAAGCAGGCCATCTGGCAGATCTATTTACCCGCGCCTCACAATATTCCGCGCCCGAAATTCGACGTGCCGGTGCCGAACCAAATTCACCAAGCGGATCTCCTGTTTCTCCCTCACGATCGCGTCGATCGCAAGACGTACAAGTACGCACTGACAATCGTTGACGTAGCGAGTCGTTATAAGGGGGCTGAGCCGTTGGCCACTAAAGAGTCTAAGGAGGTGGCCAAGGCTCTTTCCCGAATATATAAGAGGAGTCCTCTCAAATGGCCGAATCTTCTCCAGGTCGAGCCCGGCCGCGAGTTCATGGGCGCGGTCTCTCATCTATTGTCTAAGCACAACGTTTCTGTCAGACGCGGCCGCGTCAACATCCACCGGGACCAGGGGATCGTGGAGCGCTTCAATCGAACCCTGGCTGATAGATTGTTCGGACACCAATACGCCAAAGAACTTGTAGACCCTCATTCGAGAACGACCGAGTGGGAGGCCAGACTGCTCGCCGTGGTCTCCGCACTGAACGGAGAGGTGACCAGATTGATAGGTAAGAAGCCTGTAGATGCTATCAAGTTTAAAAGGGTGACGAGCAAGCCCTCTGCCGTCTCGCGCGGGCGACCCGTTGGTTTAGAGGAGCAACGGCTTCCATCAGATATTGACGTCCGGTACCTCTATCAACCGGGAGAGCTCGAAGGTGGCAGCCGCCGCGCCACTGATCCCGTGTGGTCTCTCATCTAGATCGATCTATTACCAAACCTGATGAGCCCGTGCTCTACTATCTGGATGATGGGCCATCTCGAGGGTTTGTTCGCGAAGAACATCTTATGGTGCCTTCTGACACCCAGCTACCCCCGGATCGAGTCTTTAGTATTCTCTCCTTTTTCAGAGTTCTTTTCTTCTTTTTTTTTACCTATCTTATAGGCTCGGTGTGTAACCCGTCTTCCATCACTTTCCTCTTGTCGTAGTACGCCGATAACTCCAACTTCTCCTGCTTGTACGTCTTCATCACCACGTTAATCATTCGGAATCTCCTGTTCTCCGCCATATCCCTACCCCCTTCGAGAGCACTCTTGTACCTTCCCCAAGTCAGATCGTTAGATCTCTTCGACATCCCCTTGGCCAAGTGCTTAGATTTTCCATCACCACTCACGTAGTAACACTTGCTACACAGAGCGATAGCTCTATCCCCTTCGAATTCCAGCTTGAACAGTCCGGAGTTCTGTTGCTCCACACGTCCCACGCCAACCACTCGGTCTTCTCCTTATTGAACTTTCTCTTCATATTCTTTCTCACCACCGCCGTCAGCGTGTTCTCCGACAGCCCGAAGTACATGCTGTCAGTGTCCATCTGTATCAGCTCGAAATCTCCGCGATCCACGTACTTATCCAAGAAGTCGTAGTAGAACTCCAGCATGCGGAGCTTGGCCAACTGGTAGACCGCTATGCCACACGCTATGATCACCACTCGAGTCTTCCTGCTCGATATCTCGTAAGCCTCCCCAATCTCCTCCAGGTCTTCGAACCACGCCGACCTCAGTGCCCGGTCGACAGTCTTCTCAACCTTCGTATATGTGGTGTTCAGGTGTCTCTCTTGTGCCTCTATCAGCTTGCCACAACACGCGTTGCCAACCAGTTTGAATATCTCCGCCAACACCGCCTTGCTCTTGTCGACGTCCCCCGTCCGTCTGGCAGCGGTGACCTCTTTAACGAACCATTGAAACGGTTTGCCGGGCGTGTAGTCTATCACCCTATGCACCGCCTTGACGATCAGACCGTGCTCCAGATACCACATTAGCAGCGGGGAGTATATGATCATCTTCTTTGCGGACATTGCCCCCACGAGCTTTCTCTGTCCTTCGACTCTTTTCCTCCCGGTCCCGGCCAGGTAGTCCTTCATGTGCTGTGGAACCTCGTTCTCATCGACTTCTCGATTAACAAACAGCGGTGACATTTCCGAGAACTTGTCTCTCAACATTTCCGGGACCTCTATATCCAACTCCGCAAATCCGAACCACTTTTCACTCCTGACCTTCCTCACGAAACAGTCTATATACGACTGTCTTTCCGGGTCGTCACACGTCCATATCGTCTCCTCCCCGCACGGCATGTCTTTCGAAAGGGTAGACAGGTACAGCGCATTGGCGTCGTACCCCATCACCGCCTTGCACATCTTCTCCTCCCGACTACCTACCTGACCCCTGATCGTCGACCTGCCAGCCTCTGCGTATCTGGAGAACACTATGGACGGACCACCGACCAATCCCTGCTTCATCATCTCGTAAGTTTCAGACTTCGGCGACCACAGCTAGGGCGTGTCCGCCTTCCCATCGATCGACCCGCGGAGTAGGTACTGAAGGGAAACACCGGGCAGAGACACAGCATCCTTGAGTATGTCCACGCCTCTTCCCCTGTAGAACTCAGTCATTTTAGTCAGAGCCTCCAGGAACGGTCCTACATCTAAGTCGTTGTAGTGTTGCAACCATTCCTTGAACGTCTTCATCCCAAGTTCTCGGAATACCTTCTTACACTCTTTCCACTCGGACAATGACAGTAGGAACTCACCCTTCAACTTCGAGTACCACTCGGGATAGTCTGGCAGCCCCGGATGGTCGAGCTTGTCCGCGCTATCGAACCACTCGTACGGAAAGTGAGACTTTACCGTTTTACACTCGTACGCCTTAACCCACCGGCCGTACGTGGTACCGGGTCCCAGATACTAGATGATGTCGAGAAATCTAAACTCCGGGGTAAACAGAAACATCGTCGTGCTGGCTCTCTTTCCGACCATCACGGTGGCAGCCAACTTCTCCACAAAGTACTGCTTGATGAGGTTCAGGTCGTACCTGCTACAGTTGAACCCCACCACCGGGACTTGGTCAATCCAAGAGATAATCTTTGCTGAGACTTCGATAACATATATATGTCGGCCGGCAGATACTCCTTCCTAACCCCCTCCCTGATTGCCTTGCCTCTCATCTGCAGCTCGGTCACGAACTTCTCGACTAACGTGTCGGGATATCGTTCGCATATGTGTGTGATCCCTTCATGCATCGTATCCCCCAACGACACCGATATAGGAACGTGCTCGACCTCGAAGGTCAGGTCTTTGGTGGGTCGGGTGGTTTTTGACTTGTCGAGATACGCCTCGAAGTCGTAGATTATCTGGTGAGGGTACAGAGTCGTCGCCTCCTCGCGCGGTGGTGGTGGATATTGGGGATTCCCCTCATTCAACCACTAGCACTCCCATCACCACCAGCTCGTAACCCGCCTCCCTTATCTTGGCGTCTTGGATTTTCGTCCTCCTGTACAGCCATCTCGCGTGACCTCTCCTGCAATGCGTCGGACACCCGTGCCAGTAACATCCGTGAAACTGAAACACGGTCTCGGTCTCGTGACAATAACCGTCGACCGGATCGCCAGCCACCCACCTCTCTCCACCGTGACCGCATCTCGCGTGATGTATGTGCTTTCCCACCCTCTCTTCTTCTCTATTCAACCATTGAATCGACCTCTCGCTCACTGACCCCTTGGGATAGAACGCCTTCTCGTAGGCCGACTGTGGTCTCTCTACCCTCTTACCTGGACATGTCACCACGGTCTTCCCATCCATGCATGTGGTCGCGTGCCTGTGCATGTTACACGACTTTGTGAACCGTTATTGACATCCGGTGCACCCGTACTCGTTCGTCATCTTGCGGAGGTTCGTTATGAGAAAATAGTGACCTCCAAACATTCCTATCGTCATGATCTTCTCCCCAACCACGTCGTAATTTGCCGGAACTTTCATGAGGTACCACACTCCTTCGTCGGTGGGCTCGTAAACGCGAATGTCCCTCTTGAAGTGCTCTTCGACCTTCTTAATATCTTCCAGGGGAATTCCCTTACTATCCGGTCCGTTATCGTGACCGAGATATTCGCGAGCCATAGCTCGTGCCTTCTCACAACATCGGTCTGGTCTCCCTCCACGGTGGATGGCTATGCACCTAAACAGACACAAGTAGTCGTCGTACGTGTCGACGGAATACATTCCCTTTTTCTGTCTTAACCAGTCTGGGAGTTTTCCCGCTCCCATGAGAAGTTGTTGAGCGTCGATGATCATCTTCACCTCGACCGATATCCAACGAACGGAGCTCCATTTTGTGTTTGGTCTATCAACTTTGTCGATGTCCATTCGACCTTTCTCTCTATCGGTTATCCAACTCTCCGCTTTGGAAATCTCGTTTATCCACGGACTGCCCTTTGATTGTTTGTGATAGATCATCGTTTCGTCGGTCTCGATGTTCCTAATACGATACGAGCACGAATACCTCAGATAACACGCCGTGGTCATCTCTGGGCGAATTTTATTCATTATGCGATTAGCGATCTCCCCATCTACCCCTCTCTCGAAATTCCATACTATCTTCCTCCTACCCCTATCAACAGTTTCCCTAACTTCGGCTTCTTCGGCGAGAATCCTGGGACCCTCCTCCACCAAAGCTCTGGCGATATCTCTCCTCCTCTTAGGAGGTCTCCCCACCAACCCTTGATAAATCTTATTGTAGTACGCCTTGTATAGGGGTTTTCTACGTGCGCTGGGATCTTCTTTTACACGCTGCGCGTAAGCGGTGGCAAGCAGACTGGCCGTCGTCTCGTTCTCCAATTTCTCGGAGCGTTTTTCGGGGTCGGCGGGCAGTCGTCCGGTCGAAACCGCACGCCGCAGCCTCTCCTCGTAGACGATGGCTCGCGCGTCACTTATCCTATCTGCTATATCTTTCTTGACTCTCAAACCTCTTAGGGAAATTCCCCAACTCTTAGCTTGCTCTCTCATTTGCTTTATGGTAGGCATTATATTGTGTATAACCAATAGATTTTTTATCTTCAATAGGGTGTAAGTTTATATTTTATTTGTAATAAATGTATGGCAGATTGTTGTAATATACTTAGTATAACTTATGGATAACTTGTCTTTAATAGGGTGTCAGTTGATATTTATGACAGATTGTTCTAATATACTGAGTATAACTTATGGATTTCTTATCTTTAATAGGGTGTCAGTTGTTATTTTATTCGTAATAAATGTATGACAGATTGTGTATATATATATACCGAGTATAACATAGGGATTCTTATCTCTAATAGGGTGTATCTTCTCATTTCATAAATATATGGTCTCGCGGTTGATGAAAAATATGGTACATTCTTCTCATACATACTCGCCGAACAGTGGGGGGGAAATCCAAGTACATGTAGTATATAAGAGTCACAAATGATACCACCATGCGGTGGGGGCACCGCGCGTTAGCCGGTGTCTTCCAGAGGGTGGTGGTATCATTGTGACTCTTATATACTACTCACATGTACATCAAATTCTTTACTATTTATAATCTATTTGCCTACGTTTCAAATAAATAGAAAATGTTTGGACTTGATTTTAAAAATTAAAGATATTTTCCAGAAGAAAATCGTTGTTTTGTGAAATGTGGGTTACGTCGAAGCTTGGTACTATATGTGGATGTGACTGGAGAAATGGGGTTTGTGTGATTTGTGACTAGCGTAGGTCCTAATCAAATATAACACTCATGTAGTCTAAATACGATCTATATTGCATGTTAGTGTGTTTTATTGAATGAATGCCGAAAAGTACAGATCCTGTTCAGACTGTGCGAATGTACAGGCTGAACTGGATCTACATTGGTCGCAAACGCCCTATAAGCCCCGTGTTGTGTTTGGCTTATTGCACCTTCTCAGTCGTAGTGTACAGCGGATGTTGACACAATCTATAAACAACACCCCACCCCCGTGGCAATTAGAGCGACTAATTTTCCCACTGCTGTCACCCCGCTTTCCTTAATTGACCCCATGTACAGCATTGTTTCATTGTAAGTGGACAATGGCCTACAAGAATGACGTTATGACAGTTTGACCAGCATAGCACCAGATCCATCTAGGCACCTGACAGCTCTGATAAGTGTCTACTCTGTTGCCCATCTGATTTAGCATTATATATAAGTACTATCGGGAAAACATAGATATTGTAACCTGACGATGTAAATATAAATAAATGTATATACAGACTGGTATCCTACAGCTGTTGAAAATGCACAGTATGTCCATTTTGTCACCCACTGTCGCATTTCAGTATGTAGTTTGTAACTAGGTCATTCTTATATTTTTACCGTACAGGACAGTCCCATATATTTATATCAGCGGTCTAATAAACTGGAGTTCTAAGTAGTCTGTTGAACTATTACGTGTAATAATCGTATTATGCATCCATTTCGGAAGTTCTACTGATACGTCATATACCCATGTAATCGCAAAGGGAAATAACTGTGGTAAGCAAAATAAGGGGAAGTTAGTCATGCATTGACGGCTGGAAAAACTGGTTGTCCGGAATATGAAATCCGTAAAAGAACGGCACATACTGGTCGGATTACTGTAACGTTTGTTTTATTTGATACATAAAGGATGAATACATAAGCGTATCGCGAAAACAGAAGCCTGCTATATCTCCTTTAAAGGTACATGTCCACTCAGTAAGCACACACTGTTCTTTATAGGAATTAAATAAGTGTATAATTGTGTTACTATTCCACTTGTTCTAACAATTACGAGTGCCTGCTATACATATATAATAATTTAACCATTTAAATATTTTTTAAATTGAATGTGTTTAACCCTTTGAACCCGAAAGCCCGCTATAGCGGTTTATGCAAACAGTGCAGATCCAGATGAGACGGCTCCTTACGGATCTGCACTTTTTGCAAGTAATTTTCATATTTCTTATAACAAAAACACCCCCTTTTCATAAATGGACCAGTCCGAAAATCATTTTGTGACGATTGAATTGGTCGGAACATTAGCATATCACAGTCCATTCCAGTTCCTTAGGGTTGAAAGGGTAAATAGCCAAAACTTCGTCGGCAGCAAAACGTGGAACATACAGTAGTGTAATATATATGCAAATAAGGCAGCTATAGATACATGTAGTAGCTGACTGTAGCTGATCAGAGCAGATTCAATACATGGATAATATCTCTGTGCTTATGCAATAAATATAATATAACATTTGTTAGTATTTATTAAACTCATTGATTTATTTCATAATATAGTTGTATATTGTATTTGCATATAATTATTTCTGCTCTCCTAAAATGGAGGAAAGATAAAA
Source organism: Conchocele bisecta (assembly GCA_029237695.1). Taxonomy (NCBI): domain Eukaryota; kingdom Metazoa; phylum Mollusca; class Bivalvia; order Lucinida; family Thyasiridae; genus Conchocele; species Conchocele bisecta. Next base: position 42,253,221 of record CM055271.1, on the reverse strand, counting down.
AACAGTGTAACCTCTCTAAATCGGACACCCTGTGAGATCCATTGTAATTATACACTCTATGAACAATATTTGTCATTTTCGATCATGAATAGACAAACAAATGAAATAAATAGAGAATAGTAGGTTAGTGCCGTGAATGGGAAAAAATATCTGGCAAGGCTCAGGAAACGGGATGGGCGAGGCTCTGCCGAGCACATCCCGTTTCCGTGCCGCGCCAGATATTTTTTCCCATTCACGGCACTAACCTACTATTCTATTTATCCCGTCAACACCTACAAATGGCTGTAAAATGCAAAAATAGTATTGACTGGATATCAAAAATGTTTCACGGCACCGTGTTTCACGGCACATACGCACTGTGTTGACGGGATAAATTACAATGAAGCCCATATAGGCATAATGGGTCCCTAGGGTGTCGGGTTCGGCTTAGAGAGGTTACACTGTACATGCATACATAGTCACAATGCGAAGCTGGGGGTCATGTGGCGAATTACAGAACGATTTTATTACTTCATGACGATAAAATACTCGACGCGCAGAGATTATTCTGACGCGGCTATATCTGAGAACCAAAGTACTTTATTATGGCCTTATCAAAACAATTCTGAGCGTGAACTTTAACATTTTAAAATAAATTCCAACCACAGCTGAAGCTCGATTAACACGATTAATCAAAATGCTTTATTTCGAAACATGAAAATCATGCTGAGAAAATTATATAATCACATTTTAATAAGAGTAATAACTCCAAACAGTGTCACATAATTCCATTCATTTCATATATATATTAAAAAAAATACATGTATCTGACATTGATTTATAGCGTGCATGGATGAATATTAGCTGTCATGGATGGATATTCGGATGACCAGGTGGAATGATGACTATGAAAACTATATACATGTACACCTAGTCAAACAGAGTAATTCTAACTCTATAGTATGACCATTTGACCACTTAGGCCCAAGAAAATTAATTTGCAGATTCTCACCCCCACATGAGCCTAAAATAAATAGCTATATTATTGTTTTATTCATCTTTATAAAAAACATATAGAAATAATGTGCACACTATTTTTACACCAAAGTTAACACAAGAAATCAGTAAAAACTGATGGAAGTACCCCTAAACAACTTAATGCAAAAACAATTTCAATCTGACTTAGGATTACAGAGAAATGTGGCCTCTTGGTGCACAAATTACCTCCGAAGGCAGCCTAACAAAGCAATCTTTTAATTAATAATAAAACAAAAAAATGTGGCCTGTTTTGGCATATGAATACCCCCCCCCCCCCCCCCACCCCGGTGGCATATTGGAGAAACTGTGCCAAAGTTAATTAATCAAAACTGATAAGTATTCTTAAGCACATGTACAGTTATCATATTAAGGGCAGTATGCATGTGCGACATTTGTGCACAAGTCTTATTCTGGTAAACTTTTTAATTAGTGAAAAAGTTTCCATGTTGTGAAGTTCAAAAGGTCATGGTCATATAAAGGGCAGCATAAAAAAACAAATATGGTCCATTTCAGCAGCGTTCTGTATATAGCCACTTTAAATGAATGTAGCTGTCAATTAGCCAATTTAGACAACATAACTGCCAAGTAGCCAACTTTTAGCATTTCACATGATGTGAAACATACATGTATACCTGTACATGTATATGATGTAATCATGTTAATCTGGCAATCATCATGATCATCGTAGCGGTTAGTTGGCCTGCCAGCTCCAGAATTTGAAAATTGCTTTTGTAGTAAATTAATAAATAGTTTGTAATTTATATGAAAGTTCCTAGTTTCCCCATGATTAGCTACATAATTATCTGTCAGAAAATATTCTACATATGTGCCAGTTGCGTTTCTATTGTTTCCTCAAATATGCTTGTTATGTCTCATTTTGATCATCTCTGTGAGGTGGTTCAAATGAGTAATCACAACATTGACCGTTGTAGATAATATAAATAAAATGTTTCACCACCCGCCAAGTCACATAAACCTAAAATATTTCAGATGCCATCACGTTTGAGGCATTTATTTCCTATTTTTTTCAGTTGTATATCATGTACAGCTGCCATATCGACAGGCGCTATCAGGCTATAGCCATTGCTAGCTACATTCTTGTAACTTATTTAATGGCCACGTTGATTGTCATTGTTATTCCCATGATTAAACTCTGTGCGTATCCGTATGTTATATTTGCAGCAGATCAACTGCCCATTTTCCCCAGAATAATGTTGTCGTACTCTGATGGCCGGAACTATGAATCAAAGCCTGGCATTTACATAAACGTTACTATTGTGACACATTTTTGTGTATTGTGCATTTATAATTTACATGGGTTTTTCATTTTCTTTTGACAGACATTTTTCTGTAGAATCGTGAATACTTACTGCTAAATCATCATTATAATTCTGGCAATCAATTTCGACACTGTTCAGACTGCGCGTTGTATGTTGTATGCACGTTTACATGCATGTTGGCAAACATCATGAACACTATCTAGTAGAATGGTTAAACATTACTATACTACTAAACAAACACAATGCAAATACATTTCCAGAAATCATCGTATGTTCGTAACAAACTGCGAACATTCGCAAACTAATATTGGTATACGTAGATTACAATCACTGTTTTATACAGTGACCAGCGGAAACAAATTGTTTGAAAAGTTGTTTATCATTAACAATATTCCCTATGATAAGCCCGTTATTAACTGCATGCTATCATTGTGATATTATTTGTTTATGTAGCCCATTAATCCAGTGTGAAAACATTATAAACGCATAAGTAAGACAGATGACACGGCTATTGAATTGATTATTGTAAACATCATGCTATCCTGTAACTATAATAATCATTATCATGCTGATAATCTGATAAAACCACTGACCCCTCTCAGACGTTCCTTACAGGTGTCCCTCTCTCTCACACAAGATATATGGAGATATAATTGCCAGTCACTTGGGGCCCATACACTCACTGTTCCCTGTTGTGCAGACGGTTAACATGTTTAGCATGACGGTGTTGGCAGATCTCATGTTGCGGGCCCGTTCATGCTTGGGAATATATTGAACTCATTAAATTATAACATTAGGTCAGTTCCACGGAGCAGATTATTCTACATTATAGAGTATGCAAAATACATTAATTCCGCATGAGCTCCGAATGTTGTGCCAGTCAGACTGCCAGCCAATCCATCCTAGGATTTTGTTTTTCTGTCCAATTTCCGTTGCTCGGATTATGGTGCTGTCTAAGTCAGGTGTCGACCCTCGCTATGTCCCCCCTCATCCCATCCCGCTCACATGGCGGGACAATCGTCGATATATAAGTATACCAGCCTGACATGGCGTTGTTTACATGCTTTGTTTATATAAACATTGGTGTATAAATAAACATGGAATTCCGGTAGGTATTTCCCTGTTTATTATGGCGCGTCGCTATAGTCATGATCGATATATATTGCGATTGACAAAACAGTTTCTCATACTGGAGCAGTGGGTAAACTGGCGGCCAACGGTGGCACTTGATTTTAATTATGCACTGCATGCGTTCGATCCTCACTTTGGCCATTATATATATACATGTATATATATCTTTCTAAATATTGTTTTTGTGTTTTCTTTTTCTTTTTTATGCATCTTTATTACATGTAACAACAATTGACATGGTAATTATGAACCACATGCATCCACGTTTATTTATTTATTTGTTTATTATCTGAAGTGAGAGGTTTATTTTTCGACATGGTGTTCTCCGTAACATATTTGCATTTGTAGTGAGTCGAGGTGGACTTTCACAATAACACACGAATGTGCAGAATGCATTTCACAATGATTATGTTCAAAGTGAAGTGTTTTATAATGTTGTGTAAAAGTAAATGCACGACTGTTTCGGGATGTGTGCGTTACCTCTGGCGCCAAAATAGTAAAAGCGAGAGAAAAATGTATGCCTCTGTCAGGATTCGAACTCACGACCGTCCGATCACCAAACAGCAGATCAGTAATTATCTTTTGCCGGTACGTTGGTTTCTCGGTTTCTCTCTCGTAACCAATACCGGTACGATGGTTTCTCATTCTTTCTATTCCGAGATAAGCCTCGTTTTCTTTCGTTGTTATTGAGAAACCGATGGGTCCACCACTAGCAACAATTGGTAAGCAACCGAGAAACCAACGTACCGGTAAAAGATAACCGAGAAACCGATGGGTCCACTAGCAGCAAATGTTGCTAAAATTACATACTTGACATTCCTATCTTCCTCTCAACTGTCATATAGTGTTACCATCTCATGTCATATACGATAGTTTCTAACTCTCGAGAAACCGTTAGATACATCTGCTAACATATCATTTCACATACTTACCAGTATCTCTTGTCTAAAACGATTTAACATTCCTAGATCTATACCAGGTCACGAAATAGTATACATTAATTAACCCAGAAAACGGTCAAATAGCCACAAATGTTGTTGCTGAAATATGTATCATTAATTAACCCAGAAAACGGTCAAATAGCCACAAATGTTGTTGCTGAAATTACATTCTTGACATTCTTAGATCTGTATCAGGTCCACGATGAATTATAAATTAACCCAGAAACATACTATGTCAACTTGGCCGCACTAGGAAAAAACAACTGTATTCGGGACTTTATTTTATTATGTCAACTTTTAACGTTTTATAATTTATAATCTTTCAAAACAAAAACATGACAACTCGGCCTATCAACAGCTAAGGTCAGTCAATGCCCTGTGAACGGGTTGGACTATAATATTTACAGAAAATGTATAACAAACAGTGCAGGCCCTGACCAGACTGCATGCTGAACTAACATTAGCCAGCCAGTCGCTAATGCTATATTATGTACCTTCTGTCAACAAGTGCCTCACAGCATGATAAACGAGAGTCCGCAATGAAGGAATGTTAAATGGAAAAGGTCACATGTACTAATGTACTAATGACCTGTAATCACAAAACATTTACAGTATTTGTGGATCCAGTATAAAACCGACATTCTTCATTTCCCATTCAAGTATTAGTCTCAAATGAGCTAGCGAATGGGAAAACATATACCATTGCGTTTCCATTATAGTTGCCAAATAACCGTGCAGTCTGATGAAGACCCATGCAGTGTTTGTCATACTATAAAACAGTGTCTAGCACAGCGCATGAAAGTGAACATGTTAAAATCACAATATACAAGCATTTGGCGCATAATGGAATCACATTACCTTCAGAGTATTTGTCACACTTTAAAACAGTGTCTACTACAAACATGGAACAATCATAATATACAAGCATTTGGCACACAATGGAATCACATCACCTTCAGAGTATGTGTCATACTTTAAAAACAGTGTGTCCGGCACAACACATGAATGTGAACAAATATGTGTATAAGCATTTGACATCTTATAGCAAAAGTAGCATTATAAGTTACAAAATAAGTTACAGAGGCTGTAACTGTAAACAGCAGGTAGCAAAGTACATACATAAATAAGTCGGTAAATACCTACGTACTTGGAGCATTAAAACGTGGCATACGTTAATTAGTCAAATGCTACATTGATAAAAGAAGTCGGTAACTGGAGCACGAGAATATTCTCTATAAAAGAAAAGAGCAGTTTTCCTGGGTTTATCTCGCACTTATTTATAGCACCACAAGTGGAAAAACATTTAATACATCATCCTGATTGCTGAAATTTGCATAAAGTTCTTACTGTACTTGTGGATGGAAGGGCAAATAGAGTATTTTCTGGATATGCTGGCAGGTCTCCGGTGCATTCAATGCAACGACGGAGACGTGTTTGACGCTCGCCATACGTGCTATCGCGTGAGGAACGGAGACGTGCGCTACGAGCGAGCAGACTTGATACTTCACTTCGCGGAAGCCAGGACAATGCTGCTCTCTCTGCTGTTTAGCCATTCGTCTACCGTTCTGCAGGACGTACAAGCGGGCATTGGTGGCGAGATGTCTACACATGGGCACCATCAACATTTAATCGACCAGCTAACACAGTCCTCAAACATCCGCAAGTGGGACGAGTCATGGGAAGCGGCCTACAAAATCTTCGACTGCCTGTAGATGCAACATTGCGAATCGACGGAACCGCAACAAGCGCATATGTTCCTCGGCAAAGATGTCACCCACATGACCACCACCTACAGGCAAGATGGTACGGTTTCAAACATGCCGTCAGACAACTGCAGCTTCGCTTGCGATTCACCACGTAGCACCAGCCCTGAATCGCCGCGAAGCCCCGAAACACTTCCAATCAGCCATCTGCCGCCGCCGCACAACCCTCCCACGTATACTCCATTATCACCGACGCTCCCATCGTCCACTAAGGAAAATTAACAAACCTGGGCGCAAAGCTGCGGACTAGAGCACCGGAGGTAATTAAATGTACACATACTTTGTAAACGACGTGTATTGAAATATAAACATTATAAAGTGCATAAAGAATATGCACCACTTCCAACCAGCCATCTACAGCCGCGCACTCCATTATCGCCATCACCGGCGTTCCCATCGTCCACTACGGAAAATTGACAAACCTGGGTTTAAGCTGTGGACTAGAGCACCGGAGGTAATTTTACATATACATGATATACTTTGTAAATGTGTAACATTTTAACATTATAAACGTGCATAAAGTACATGCTGTACTTGTGGACGCTCGCCATGCGTGTTATCACGTCAGGAACGGGGACGTGCGCTACGAACGGGTAGACTTGATACTTCACTTCGCGGAAGCCAGAACAATGCTGCTCACTCTGCTGTTTAGCCATTCGTCTGCCGTTCTGCAGGACGTACAAGCGGGCATTGGTGGCGAGATTTCTACACACATGGACACCATCAAGATTTAATCGACCAGCTAACACAGTCCCTCAAACACCCGCAAATGGGCCGAGTCATGGGAAGCGGACTACAAAATCTTCGACTGCCTGTGGATGCAACATTGCGAACTGACGGAACCACAACGAGCGCATATGTTCCTCGTCAAAGATGTCACCGACATGAGCGGGCATTTGTGGCGAGATGTCTACACATGGACACCATCAAGATTTAATCGACCAGCTAACACAGTCCTCAAACATCCGCAAATGGGCCGAGTCATGGGAAGCGGCCTACAAAATCTTCGACTGCCTGTGGATGCAACATTGCGAACGGACGGAACCACAACCTGCGCATATGTTCCTCGACAAAGATGTCACCGACATGACCACCACCTACAGGCAGGCAAGGTGGTGCCGTTTCAAACATGCCGTCAGACAACTGCAGTTTCGCAGGCGATTCACCACGTAGGTAATGGTACATATACATGATATGCTTTGTAAATGTGTAACACTTTAATGCGCGGGCAGACCTGCTACTTCACGAAAGCCCGGACAATGCTGCTCACTCTGCTGTTTAGCGGTTCGTCTACCGTTCTGCAGGACTTACAAGCGAGCATCCGTGGCGAGATAGCATTATAAAAGCTATGAGCGGGCAAACTTGCTACTTCACGGAAGCCCGGACAATGCTGCTCACTCTGCTGTTTAGCGGTTCGTCTACCGTTCTGCAGGACTTACAAGCGGACATCCGTGGCGAGATGTGTACACATGGACACCATCAATATCTAATCGACCAGCTAACACAGTCTTCAAACATCCGCAAGTGGTCTAAATAACTACTTGAAACTACAACATTATCTTAATAATTGAGCCTTGGGGTCCTTGCAATTTTACATGTCCATGTACTCAATGTATTATGGAATGGTTTTCGCAAATTTTGGAGAAACATGTGTGTTTCTGTACAAGTTACGTATGAAATTGCAAGGCTTCACATGCATAAATGGTAAGCAACCGAGAAACCAACGTACCGGTAAAAGTTAACTGAGAAACCGATGGGTCCACTAGCAGCAAATGTTGATACAATTACATACTTGACATTCCTATCTTCCTGTCACCTGTCATATATTGCTACCAGCTCATGTCATATAGTTTCTAACTCTCGAGAAACCGTTAGATACATATGTTAACATATCATTTCACATTCTTACCAGTATCTCTTGTCTTATGTGCACATGTATATTAAATAAATAACAACACAGTGGTTTCGGTTTAAATCATTTATTTTAATCTGAACAAATGGAGTAATGACCATAAGCCATGCTAGATACACCATCATGTAAAATATAACGTTTGTCATCGAATGGACTAAGGCTCTTTTTTTTCACCGTTTCACAGTAGAGAGTGTGTTGACGACTTCGGATGAACTCCATGGATGATCTCAGTCCACTGTGTCCAAAAGTGCTGTTTCGTACATCTCATAGTGCAAGTCTTTCATGATCGTTGCTTTCTGTACACCCTTCGCCTTCTTCGTCTCGACCTCTCTTTCGTCGGCACTGTGACATATAGCATACATTTTCGATCTCAGACCGCAGAATTTCGTAGCAACTTGCCCGTTCAACTCGTCTTTGAACTTTCCTTGCACTTGTTTGTTCTTTACCGAATGCAGAATGTGGTATGTATGGTATGCAGACGTATCGAAGTGTTGAGAATCCTTCTTCATATCGGCGTTTAGTAAATTACTAACATTCCATACATGTTCTATTATGTCATTGGATATATATTTACAGTATGCTGTCAACATTTGATTAATGTTTTGCGCTTATCACCTAATCCAATATCATTCCTCACGCATGACAGTAACGTTTGTGCTTCTACATTCCAGGAATTATGATCGCGGGTCCCAAGCGTCTTAGTAGTATATCCATTTTTTCCATTAACATTCCTAACTTGACACTAATTACTTTCCGAATTTGCAAAATTCAAATCGCGTTTCACCTCTTATAACACTTTGTAATGTATCCATTTTACGATTAACATTCCACAAATTGTCTTCTCCTCCCTGTTATGCATACTACACTTTATATTGTATCCATTTTCCGCTTGATGGAACACGTAAGAAGTCAGTAAATGGTTTACTTACATACTTCCGTTTCCTCGCTTTCCCACCCGACTGATTCACATTCTGTAGTGGACGTGAAGAATTATTTTTCATTGTTTTTGTGACAGACCTTTCATTATCTAGGATCTGTTTGCCGTATCCGGGATCGGATATACGCGCAAATCCACAAGAAGACTGCCGTGATTAACCGCCGTGGCCAATTTATAGGCAGACATGAAAAACTTTACATTTCTAGGGCAAACTTGTCTCGCAAAGTTTTGAATCTGAAGTTCGTCACGTTGGTTTTTGAACAATACAAAGTAGTGTGCGTTCAGAGAAATCGTGCGAAACTGTTTGCCCCCGGAAAATAGGTTTTGTACCACGAAAATTACTGTAAGGTTCATATGGTGGCTGAAAGTTGTAAACAGATCACACATTTCTTGTGAGTCAGCGCATTTAGACATCAGATCGTCCAAAATCACTACGCAGTGTTCACCCGTAGAACTCCACGATTCCAAGTCCGCTCTCTCCGGTCGACCTTCGAAAAACTGAATATTTGAAATATCCGCTTGCATGTGGTCGTACAACTTCTGAAATATGCTATAGCAGAAGATTATCCTAGATAGTGGCGTCTCAAACGTTCCAGTCTGCTTCTTTAGCATTTGATAAATGTACCAGTACTTACCGATACCCGACTGCCCGCAAACGATAATAGTTGACGGGCTGTGAAACTTCAAAACGGCTTCTTCTTTGCCATGACCGTTAGCTGTAAACTATACAGATTGTGTCAAACACATATCTAATATAGGGTGGAGTCGGAGAGAATAACAATAAATTCATATGAATACTATTTGTAGATTTTATTCATAGGAGAGCATTTCTGGTTATACAAGCAAACATATTCTTCGCAACAAGGAAATACCTTGAAAATGTAGGCATACACATATTGGTCATTACCACCCTGTTGATCGAACTGTCTTACGATATTTGTCATTGTCAACCCACGGAGTATGTGTATTAGGTAATACAAGCAGAACTGTACACAAACGTTTGACATGTTGTTTTGCAACTTTTCATTATTATATGTCCATTTTACGGAATTCTGATTTAAACACATTGTAAAACGATCGTCGTAAAAACTTGGCGATCGTCCGTAGCTGTCGAAGAACTCGGCCCGTTCGTTCCGGACGAAGAAAAAAGCGCACCAGTGCTTCCCCGGTTGGTCATTGCTGTCCGTATTCGCGATTAAACCACCGTGATTGATACGTCGAGGCAGTTGATCAGACGGGTAAACGCCCTTCACTTGCGCCCGCATGACATAGTCACAATTAATAGAACACAGTAACTGAGATGCGTGCATGATTCCACGATGATGTCACGCTCTTTGTTGATTTCAAGGTAGCCAGGCGCCTCGGAGTATACAATGCATGTCATTGTACGCGTAAGCGGCTTCGAAAAATCTACACTAGCCTTAGGCTTCCGGTTTTAATTAGTTATAAATATTCGTTCTCACCATCGAAATATGGGTCCAGTTGAAAGCTGAACAAGGTGAAACCCTGGATGAAGTCGTCTCTGGTAATTCCGGTATTGTTTTTGTGGTTTCCGTTGTTTCGAAACATTTCAGTGTATGCCCTCACAACTGTCGCTCATTCCGTCTTATCGAAATTGAGTATACTCGGCGCTCCTCCGACTGCTATGCCGTCTAAAAGCAGACTGATGGTTTTTACTCCGAGGTTTTGAAACATAAACGGATTCTTGACGTAGGATCCTGAAACAGCGGCTGATTCGACAAAACATACCACAACTCTGCTCGGTCTGGTTCCCTGCCATATGTTGTCCCAGTGATACGAATTACTACCAACAGGGATACTTTGGAGGCGACAATCCGTACGTGTGAATGGGTATTTCGCGTTTGTCGTGTTCAGCATTTCGGCATGTCCGAAAATTACAGCTGGGTTAACACGAATTTTTCTAGCCGGAAGGTAAATACCCATTATCTCTATTTTAAAATCCGGTGTTGCATGGCTGGACATGAGACAAAATGCCGGAGCTGTCCTGTACAGCTTCACTTTCACATCCACTTGTTTTAGGAGATGACGACGCATTCGAAACAGATCATGATATATGCCACCTTGATAGTCCGTTAGTTTTGACAGCGCAATGTACCCGGCACGCTCAACTAGGCTGTCATTGTTGCCATCTTGGGCATTGCTGCCATCCATCGCGTCATGCTCGTCTTTCACGAAGCCCTGTGCGACGAGCTGCGTCAAATTGGCGTCCGGTCCATATTTTAGAAGTGTCTGTTCATTGCTCTATATGGATTGTTCGTACTCGTCAATGTCACTTTGGACTGCAGAGTGACCTCCACGACCGAACAGAGCGATTGCAGCATCAGGTTGACGGGACCGACTTTAGAGTTTGCATCTAGATGGGCCCCGTCAGACTGTAAAACCCTCAGGCGCACGTACAACTGTGACCCAGCTAAATCGATATAATCCAAAGTATTTGATGCGGCAATCTGGAATTCCAGCGGCACATCGCCAGATATCTGCGATAGCGGACGTATTTCGACAAAAAAAACGCATCCTGAACCGCCGTCTGTGTCACAGGTAAGTCAAACAAAGACAGTTCTGCAGGTATACCCTCGTGAAAGCTTTCTCGACTTAAGACAGACATTGTTACGTGTTTCTACAAAAAGAATATGTCCTTTTTCTGAACTGTACGTCTGCGTTTTCTCTTCCTCTTCGTAGTCCTATTAGTCGTCTTCTTCCGCTTTCTGACTGCCTTCTTCCTGGGCCGTTTATTTATACGTTTTATTGTGCGTTTTCTCCTACGCCGTATTCGCTTGACCGTACTGATAGCGCGATTGGTTGCTGCCTCGACAGGAGATACGAGATCAACAGACATTGGGCTGCTATCCTTAGCAGACACAATATCGCTTCCACCTTTCTGATTGATCATTCTTTTCATTGTTTTTCTTTTGAAAAAGTTTATCGACAGCGCTGGGTCCGGCATATAGTGCTTAGATGGATTCATGGTAAAACGGGTACCTCTGGAATCGCAACGTCAACATGGGTGGTTGAGTCAAGAATGTTGCTAGATCTCCGTCGACGGTTTTAATAGTAAATTCCATTTCATATATTTCCTGTTTAATCACGGGGACATAAAATGTTGACTCTACCGAGTAGATCCACTGATTTCTGCTCGTTTTTGGTAGTCGACGTAAAATCGTTTGAAGTTCTCCGTTCACAACGCTTTCCTTGCAAACATTTGAAAATACGTGCAAAACGCTTTCTCTTGTAAATATCTTGCTTTTTGGATTGATTTTGCAATAAAACTCGAGTAATGCCACTTTCCAATAGCCTTTTAGAAGCAATGGCGATTTTAAGTGTATTTTGAATTTGTACGGTTTATTATCTTTAAAGTCATCACTGCATTCGTCACTATTAATGTAAACAAATTGATCCATTTAAGCGTGATTACAACGGGCTATCTCCGCCTATCCACGTATTCATGTTAATACTGTTCAGCCAGATGACTTATGAATGTGTTGTTTCTACTGAAAATTCATTTCTTTCAACTCTTTCCAATATGTCCTAGCCTCGTTAATTCTTTCAACTCTTTCCAATATGTCCTAGCCTCGTTAATAGCTGTGTCAATAGTCCCTGTTATCTGTTTAAGTATTAGCCATTGATTCAGGCTTAAACGTATGCCCTCGATCGAAGCCGTTTCGTTAATGAACAGCCGAACATCGAGAATGATATATCCATTCACATTACATACTGTTAAATGTACGGCCTCTCTCAGATCGTAACGTTTTACAAATACGCAGGCCGTTTGATTGTCGATTTTAACTTCGTAGTCTAAAGTAGGATGCTCAGAGAGCGCCGACAATAAGATAACTATACCAGGCATTGAAAGAGCGAGGATGACCACGGCACCTCCGATCCATTTGGCGGCTGTCATGTATCGCTTGACATTCCCCGGTCCTGATAGCTCGATATCCAATGAAGCATTTCGCTGGCTTCGCCCGTCATGGTGTTATGTTGCACGTCAGACTGAGAATGAACACTAATAATGACCCCTTTAGATATATATGCAAAATGAGCAACACCATTACTTTTCGAACTACTCCTCTTTTAATTGGTCTTCATCTATCCACGAGTTCATACTTTTCGGGTATCCCTCCCATTGGACGTAAATTTGCGACTTTCCTCAACGTTTTCTCCTCTTTAACACTTTTTCAACAAAAAACAGACTATCCGCGTCCTTTGATATTTTGTTCAGTTCTTATATGTAGAACGTGCCTACAATGGGTTCATTATTCCAATCTTTCAGTTTGTACACAGGTATTCCCTGATGGCGATAGCGCTTATAGATGTTAAACACCTCAGTTGTGTACTGCTGTTCGTAAGAACGGCGAAATGGATGTTTAATGTGGGAAATCCTGACTAAATCGTCAATTCGATACTTAAATGAAGTCGAGTGTCGCTTAATCAATTTCTTCAGCTTAGGAGTCTTCAAGTACATAAACGCCCAAAGATCGGCCTCGTTACTTCCATCCACATCCTTCGGAGCTATGTAATTTAAACTGCGATGTGGTGTGGCGTTGTAATTTTCAAAAAAATTCTGTAAATCGTCGATGTAGCGGTAATTTCATTTGCGTCTCATATAGCGATACAGAGCAGTCTTCACGGTTCGCTGCACTCTCTCGACATAGTTTGCCTTCAGCACGTTTTGAGTGGTGAACATATAGACATCGTTATCCTTCATGTATTTTTTTACCCTCTGATTTACAAACTCTGATCCTTTATCAACTCTTAGACAAACGGGTGATCTTTCTCTAAATATATATTTTAATCCATTTAGCACCGTTTTTGCTGTTTTGTCCTTCAGCGGTCGTATCCATAGATACCTACTGAATATATCAATGACAAATAATAAAAAGTGTACATCGTCGTTTTTATTTGCCAAGTTCCCAACGTCGGACAGATCTGCGTCAAACTGGGCGTCGATGGAGGTTACACGCACGTTCGCAGTTTTAAACTTATGTCTCACTTGCTTCTGCACCGAGTAGGCGTCAATGTCGTTCAGCCAATTCTGGATGTAGTGTTTCATGAATTTACCGGGATATTTTTTCCGTAATACCCTGTGCACTTTATCAGGACTAGAATATGCTGCAGGATTAGCTACGTTCATATAATAATTTCTTAATAGTGTTTCCTTATTATTTGCCATCGCTCGTACACTTTATTACCTACTCACATAATTCATAAACCGCCGACTATTATTACACATGCAGCATTGTACTTTTAGTTTTCCTTCTTCGGCAAATTGCCTTCTAGAAATGATATTAGGAAATCTATGCTTTCCATATATTCAAAATGCGAATAGAAAGTATGTTTATTAAGTTTTATTCTGGAATTTCCTTCTTGAACAATTATATGGGTTTCTTTGTTTTTTAATTCCACTTTAATGGAGCATACTGCATTCACGTTATAGTTAACCGTCTCGGTGTTTGGATTCCATTGTACGGAGTAAAATCCGCTGTTCGTTAATCCTGCTTGAGTCATGGCAGCTCAGTGGAACCTAACCAGCACTTTATTACGACGTATCTGACATGCAAACTGATTTATTATAGTTATATACACGGTTATTAATTATGTACATGTATGTACACGTTTGTTGTATTTGAGAGCTACGTCATAACTGTAATTAATATCCTGATTTCAAAAATATCTATTTAAACTCAATTATATGTTTGAGTGCCTTTTCTAGATACTGAGTGTTTGCAGATTACTCATACTTGATGTTGTTCGTCGGCACTTGGCAAGACGACGTTGCATACTGATCGTAGTTGCCCGCTGGGGTAATTGCTTCATACTTGGGCGGTGCGTTAGTGGACTGCTGCATTGGGGCAAAGCTCTGTGGCTGATACTGCTGATAGCCACTCGCTGCTGGCTGCTGGTAATTATAGTTATATACACGGTTATTAATTATGTACATGTATGTACACGTTTGTTGTATTTCAGAGCTACGTCATAACTGTAATTAATATCCTGATTGCAAAAATGTCTATTTAAACTCAATTATATGTTTGAGTGCCTTTTCTCGATACGGAGTGTTTGCAGATTACTCATACTTGATGTTGTTCGTCGGCACTTGGTAAGACGACGTTGCATACTGATCGTAGTTGCCCGCTGGGGTCATTGCTTCATACTTGGCCGGTGCGTTAGTGGACTGCTGCATTGGGGCAAAGCTCTGTGGTTGATACTGCTGATAGCCACTCCCTGCTGACTGCTGGTAGTCTGTCATAGTATTCTTTGCAGTATGTTGTTGATACTGCTGGCAACCACTCATGGATGGCTGCTTATAGTTAGTCGCAGTGTTATACTGTGCCGATGCGTACTGGGGTGGTGAGTTTGTGGACTGTTGCTGTGGAGCATACTGCTGGTAACCACTCGCTGCAGGCTGCTGATGGTTTGTTGCTGTATTTTGCGGTTGATAGCCACTAGAAAGAGATTGTTGGTAGCTGCCAGCTAAAGCATCGTCATATAGCCACTATGATGAGCTCTGTATGTCTGTTGCTGTCCCTGTTGCTGCGAACCGGTGGCTTAATACTCGTCAAACTGAGCGAACATGGCCTCAGTTTCAGCTATGTCCTCTTCAAATTTCATCTTCTTGTTTGGTGCCGGTGAAGATTTAAGCAACTCGTTGACTTTGCTATCCATGGTACACAGCAATCCCTTGAACGCCAGCACCTCTGCAAGACTAAGCGAAACACTCTTCGATTTTACGCCGTCGTTTACGTGAAAATATAGTAATTTGGTTTTCGGCACTAGAGAAACATTGACGGTTTTGTTAGCGGATAATTTCCCCTGCAGTTTGTATAAAACACCCTTCACGTTACTAATTTCCTCAAACTCCAGTGCCATTATTTGTTTTCTATTCCAGGCAACCAACTGTAAACCTCCAGACAAGTCGTAGTATTGGCGAACTGGACATTTTATGCCTTTATAGATAGTTGTCAGCATTCCGCAAATTTCTAGATTGCAAATATAATTAATTATAGCCTTTATAGATATTTGTCAGCAATCCGCAAATTTCTAAATTGCAAATATAACTAATTACCTGTCACATATTTCTGAGTATGACATTCCATAGGTTTCATGTATCTTACACAAGTTCGCTATAATCGCATACAACACTATTATCACGACATTCCATACATTCTACTGTGTCATCCTCAATGACATTGATGTATACTGCCTATCTAATTACCTGTCACATATTTCTGAGTATGGCATTCCATAGGTGTCATGTATCTTACAAGTTTCTATACATAAACACCCGCATGAAACACTATGCATTTATCATATCGTCACATACATTCTAATCTGTCATCTTCAATGACATTTATGCATACGGCACGTTATTGCTTAAAGGACATTCCAATTCGGGTGTTCTATTCAAACGCGTGACAGCTACATTAAAAACACATTAATGTTGGCGTCTTCAAGATGAGGTACATTTAGTGGTAGTTGACCGTGTTTCCGATGTGTATGCATTTTTATCCGCTAATCGAAAGGGATATAGGATTTGATAATTTCAGCATTTTAATAATCTATTCTACAAAAACAAAGATCAATTTGTATATATTTTTTACCGTATGTGTTTGTATAAACATGGCATAGCGAAGGTATAATTATCTAGACATAAAACAGTTACATTTTGCTACAATTCACTCATTTCCGACCCATTTCACGTTCTCCGTGTCCCTGACATTGTTTCATAAACCGGTGCGTTTGCAATTTTCTTCGCTAATCGAATATTTTTTAATAAAATAATGAAACGACAATATTGGAAATGAACTGCCTTATGATCACAATTCTATTTACACAAAAATTATACACCTCACTCGTTCACAAACTTTGTAAATTTATTATTTAAGTCCTTGCTTGAGAAAGGTACCAGTCGTGTCTGATGAGGGATCTGTAAGTAGGAGTTCATGTTACGTAACCTTTGAGACAGAATCGGCCAGTTGTAGATCTGCATGTGCTCTATTGTGTGCTTTCAGAAGAGGAAGTGATCAGTATTGTTATATCGATACCATCTGTCATCATCATCATCATCATCACCTCCATCATCATCTCGTGAGGCGGTCCAGGTTACGAAGGCACATGACTCAATTATTAAGATAATGTTTTAGTTTCAAGTAGTTATTCCGCCGACTTGCGGATGTTTGAAGACTGTGTTAGCTGGTCGATTATATATTAATGGTGTCCATGTGTACACATCTCGCCACGGATGTCCGCTTGTATGTCTTGCAGAACGGTAGACGAACCGCTAAACAGCAGAGTGAGCAGCATTGTCCGGGCTCCGTGAAGTAGCAAGTCTGCCCGCTCATAGCTTTTATAATGTTATCTCGCCACGGATGCCCGCTTGTACAGGGCTCAACGTTAACTTTTTCTTCACTAGACCAGTCGGGCTAGTACTTTCCGAAACTACTAGCCCTGACCTAATTTGTACTATCCCTGACCTGGTGAAGCGTAACTTGCATTAATTTATCAAACATTTTATTAAATTATACACCGATAGTTATTATCAACTAACGTTCCATTGTACTTGTAGGAACCACTGCAGGACTCGATTGTACTGATTGTTTGGTGCTACATCATGTACATGCATATAAAGCATTTGTCAATGGTAATCAATTATGAAATATTGAAGCGGACAGTTTGGAAACCTATTATGCATTCCAGGAATTTGTAAAGTGGGGCCAGTTGGTCCACCTCATACAAAAAGTTGGGGACATTTTAAAAAGGTATAGGCCATTGTAAATGACAAGAGAACGCATACTTAATGGAACTAACCGTCACAGTTTCACGAAGCACAGTGCTAAGTCACTTTTCAAATCGGCTAACATAGTGATCATGATGATACAGGTATGTGTTTGAATGTAATGAATTTGTCCAACTACTGGTTATGTCGACTACTGGTTATGCAACAATGTAATTTAATAGTTGTATCATTGGAAGGTTTAACGTTCAAGAAACCAGTTGTTTACTTCTGAAAGAGTAATACTAAACTTATAACTACACGAATTATGGAAGTGTCTGAAATGCAGCTAATATTCATATCATTACTGAAAGATGTCAGCAGCAGGCACTTCCGGTTTCAACATTTCGTGTTTTTGTTTAATTGGTGACGATTAAATTCATCTTATCCAAGATGTAAGATCAATGAATAATGATTCATTAAATGGGAAATTATAATGTCCACCGATTCTCTGCCTCCCAGCCCAACAAAACAAGAACTTTAAGTGACTTAGAATGTTCCATATCAGTTGAACTCATTTTCACTATGCTCATATCTGGGCACAATATTTATTCGCGATGTGGATGTTAGTAAAATCACGTGCTCAGCAGCGTGCCAATACAAACGATGTTTTGACAAGTTGCTTGACACATTTGATCCACTGCGTGTGATTGGCCGAGTCACAGGCCGATTACATGATCGGCGCAATGAGAATTCACTTTTTTTTTAAGATAATGTTATGATCAATACGTACGGTACTCACTGTGTATATTTCAGATGGAAGCAAGTCAAAACGGCCCCTGGTCAAAACGGCCCCTACTACAACGGCCCCATATTACATATTTTTTTCTACATATATATGTATATATATATTTTTAATATTAATCTAAAATAACAATAATAAATGACCTTGTATTATGAATATTGATGAAAACGAACTTTAATATGCATGCAATATATTGTTTTTATATTTGTGTATGGTTTGTGTATCGTATCAATTACCATGGATGTTTTGCACACCTTTATGTAGACAAAAGCCCATTATATAATACCTTGTATTTTATTGGGGATACAACACAATTAATAACAACTCGTTATAGCTGAAAATAATAGTATTTTATAGATTTGAATAAATACAGCACATGTGGACTGTAACACGTTAGCGAACAGTGTAGTCCTTGATCAGACTGTGAATTCATTTATGTGCTAGCTGGCTATATTGCAACAATTAAATTACATATTTTATCATACAGTATGGCTATACAAACACATATATGTGACGTGCCAAGCGAAAACCTCCCTTATCGGCTGATTCGGACCTCGGCCTGGCTGATTCGGACCTTATTTTTCTGGCCGATTCGGACCATGCGTTTAGCTGAATGTGACCACTCTTTGGCTGATTCGGACCATCTGTCTTTTGGCTGATTCGGACCAATTGTTTTGGCTGATTCGAACCTTAAATAGTTAACAATATACATAGTTTGAATGTCTGGATAGATTTTAGTAATTAAATAGTTATTCACGGTGTTCTCGACGTGTTTGCGTACTGATTTATCTGCAGTACAAGTACAATGCATCTACGGTGGCTACAAGTACACTACACAAATACCTACTACACGTCTGGAAGTATACACGCAATCGTTTATACCATCTTCGGTACAACTCTGGAATGAAACTGACCCGTTGCTGAGAAATGTAGATAGTCGCTGAGAAATGTAGATAGTCTTAGACACTTCAAAACATCATGCGCCCAACAACTATACCACCATACTATTTAGAGGGAGATCGATTGTTTTCAGTTATGCATGCAAAAATTCGAAATAAATGTAGCAGTCTTAATTGTGATCTTTGCAATAACCATATCAGAGAAACTCCCTACTGCGAATGTAGTGAAGTTGTAGAGGATGCTGAACATTACTTCATTGAATGTATTAACTATCATGCGAAACGTCTAATTTTATGCCAGTCACTGCGCCAACTTTATCCTCTAAGCGCACATATACTTTGCATGGCATACCTGAAGAAAGTAATGTGTGCAATACTGTTATATTTAAAGCTGTACAAGATTATATTAAAACTACGAAAAGATTTGAGTAACACACTTAGTGGATGCCTGAGACGCAAGCTCTATCGGATGCTTTCCATTTGCCAACATCATACAGTACCACCTGACAACAACGAACACTGAAATCAACTGCAGTGCACATCTATATATGCATTAGGTTATATATTATATGTACATTGTGACACATAACTCTTTCATTCTTTCTCTCAATCTCCTCTCTCACTTTCTTTACTCTCTCTTTTTATCCGATTTTTCTTTCCGTACGTTGTGCAAATATATATATATATACCGCATGATTATTGGTATGTACCCATGTACATATACCTGTATACTTATCGCCATTGTGGTACTACATACAAGAATGAGTTCACATGTATGTACAATCAGTGTACTTGTACAAGCAGTCCACAAGCAGTGTACTGCTCACTTGCTCAAATTTGAAATCAGAAGCACCGAAAGAAAAACGTTTAAAACTTGTGTATCGTATATGTACTTAGTTACACGACGTACACTATACTCATAGTAGAAACAAAGTATATTTTTTAGTCGTCTCATAATCACTATGATCACATTTTTGCCAGACACATTTTAGTGAAATAGTTTTACTTTCTGGTAGCTTAATTATCAGTGATCGTTTTGACCAGACTGCGGAAATTTACACTGTTCGCAAAGTGAATAAGCCCCAGTTTAACCCTACGAGCCATATTATGTTCGGTATGACAATTTGTAATAAATACTTTTGAAAACAATCACATGGCTTGGATACATGACAGGTTTCGTCACGGATTTGGTAATATTTTAATCACCAACATAAGAATCCGCAAATGGCCATTTCAACTGTTTTGGCACGTACATGTAGTTCGATATTGCAGATCAAAGGGAAGTATTCGCCCTTTGTCTATTTGAAAGACAATTACTTACTGCTTACGGAGCACAGCATAAAACCGTATTGTCTGTTTTCATGTAGCGGTCAAGCGACACGGTGCTAATTTCACAATCGGGTATTTGATACGCCTGTAATCACGTCATGGGAGAGAAATTGGCTACGGTAATTGACAGGGTTTACCGGTGTAAGGAATGCGATATGTCCCAGACTGAAGAAGGAAATTATTAAATAACGGTACCTTCTAGTGGTTGTAACCAATATAGCTTAAATACTGTAGGTATGAACTATATTAACTTCGACACTGTGAAATAATGGTCGACTGTGGTTGTCAATATAATGATTACTAAACTGCACCAATATCAATTGTGAACGCAGCAACGATGGTCCCGTCATAACTTGGGAACTTATTTGATATGGAACGAAGGTTTCGTAATGAGTATTGTATTCCCAGATGGCTTAATCATACACTTGACCTAAAATATGATGTTTCTCCACTTTTCTGCTACACAATTTTTGTGTTGTTTTATTAAATGATATTAATTATCATTATTCATTATACTACATACAAACTATCAACAACTCGTAACTTATAAATACATAAAATAAAAACTATACCTCATTTTTTTGGAGGCCGTTTTGACCATATATGGGCCTTAAAAAATAACTGACCATCATGCTAGTGACATCGCGTAGCGATTTTCACGAAAAATATGAAAATATTTTGTAACGAATACCGATAAAATGCGGTAATATAACACAATTTTTGTGTTGTCAGTTTATTAAATTATATTAATTATCATTATTATTCATTATACTACATACAAACTATATACTATCAAAAACTCTAGCTTATAAATACATACAATAAAAACTATACCTCATATTCGCTCGTAGCTAGCATTGATCCCACTGTTTAAAATGGGTACGTTTTGGTTTGGGTACGAAATACATGTAGAGGCCTACTACAAATATCATACCCGAAGCCTAGGCAAACAAGTCCGCCTGGAGTTGTAAATAAACTATTTTCGAACTGTCAATCAGCGATCTTTTTTTTGAAGTTTTGTTTGTTATTACCAGAAAAATAAAAGGTGAACTATTACTGTTTTATTTCTGACATTTTTGGCAGAGACTTTTTTCAAATTGGAACACGACCAGTCGGGCTACCGACAATGGTATTCCGGGAAAATTTACACGACCGGACCAAACTTTTACTAGACTCGGTCGGTCGGACGTGCCTTAGTGTTGAGCCCTGTTGTAAGTCCTGCAGAACGGTAGACGAACCGCTAAACAGCAGAGTGAGCAGCATTGTCCGGGCTTCCGTGAAGTAGCAAGTCTGCCCTCTCATAGCTTTTATAATGTTAAAATGTTACACATTTACAAAGTATATCATGTATATGTACCATTACCTCCGGTGCTCTACGTGGTGAATCGCCTGCGAAGCTGCAGTTGTCTGACGGCATGTTTGAAACGGTACCACCTTGCCTGCCTGTAGGTGGTGGTCATGTCGGTGACATCTTTGCCGAGGAATATATGCGCTCGTTGTGGTTTCGTCGGTTCGCAATGTTGCACCCACAGGCAGTCGAATATTGTGTAGGCCGCTTCCCATGACTCGGCCCATTTGCGGATGTTTGAGGACTGTGTTAGCTGGTCGATTAAATATTGATGGTGTCCATGTGTAGAAATCTCGCCACCAATGCCCGCTCATGTCGGTGACATCTTTGCCGAGGAACACATGCGCTCGTTGTGGTTCCGTCAGTTCGCAATGTTGCATCCACAGGCAGTCGAAGATTTTGTAGGCCACTTCCCATGACTCGGCCCATTTGCGGATGTTTGAGGGACTGTGTTAGCTGGTCGATTAAATCTTGATGGTGTCCATGTGTGTAGACATGTCGCCACCAATGCCCGCTTGTACGTCATGCAGAACGGTAGACGAATGGCTAAGCAGCAGAGTGAGCAGCATTGTCCTGGCTTCCGCGAAAGTGAAGTATCAAGTCTACCCGCTCGTAGCGCACGTCCCCGTTCCTGACGCGATAGCACGTATGGCGAGCGTCCACAAGTACATAATGTACTTTATGCACGTTTATAATGTTAAAATGTTACACATTTACAAAGTATATCATGCATATGTACAATTACCTCCGGTGCTCTAGTCCACAGCTTAAGCACAGGTTTGTATTTTTCTTAGTGGACGATGGGAACGTCGGTGATGGCGATAATGGAATGCGCGGCTGTAGATGGCTGGTTGGAAGTGGTGCATATTCTTTATGCACTTTATAATGTTTATATTTCCAATACACGTCGTTTACAAAGTATATGTACAATTAATTACCTCCGGTGCTCTAGTCCGCAGCTTTGCGCCCAGGTTTTTTAGCTCACCTGAGCAAAGCTCATGTGAGCTATTGTTATGGCAAAGTGTCCGTCGTCCGTCCGTCCGTCCGTCCGTCCGTGAACATTTTCAATCATCTTCTTCTCCCGAACTGCTGAGCCGATATTGGTTAAACTTCACAGGGATGATATATGGGTGATGCCATTTCAGATTTGTTAAAATGGAGGTCATCGACAATCCATTATTTGGTTTTCTACGTCTGGTAATTTAACCTACTTACTTTGTATACAACGGTAAACCCTATAAATTACCGTAGCCAATTCCTCTTCCATGACGTGATTATAGGCGTATCAAATACCCGACTGTGAAATTAGCACCGTGTCGCTTGCAGGCTACGTGCAAACTGACAATAGGTTTTCAGCTGTGCTCCGTAAGCAGTAAGTAATTGTATTTTCAAATGGACAAAGGGCGAATTCTTCTCTTTGATCTGCAATAATGTACTACATGTCCGTGCCAAGACAGTTGAAACGGCCATTTGCGGATTCTTATTTTGACGCAAATATATTATCAAAATCGTCGCGACGGAACCTATCATGTATCCAAGCCAAGTGATTTGTTTTCAAATATGTTTATTAGAAATTGTCACACCGAAGATAATATGGCTCGTCGGGTTAAAATGGGGATTATTCACTTTGCGAACAGTGTAGATTTAGATCAGTATGCACATTCGCAGTCTGGTCAAAACGATCACTGATAAACTACCAGAAAGTAAACAATATTTCACTAAAATATGTCTGGCAAAATTATGATTATCGTGATTATGAGACGACTATAAAGTTGTACTTTTTTCTACTATGAGTATAGTGTACGTCGTGTAACTAAGTACATATACGATACACAAGTTTTTAACGTTTTTCTTTCGGTGCTTCTAGTTTCAAATTTGAGCAAGTGAGCAGGGGCTACACTGCTTGTACATAAGTATGAATTCATTATTGTATGTAGTACCACAATGGTGTATTGGCTGAAAGCACAAGCATAACGTAAGGTAGTATGGAATGACAAACAGCGTAGCACACTGATCAGACTGCACACATGTGCCCGCTGATATGTTGCTACAATGGTTGCACATAAATATGAACCCATTATTGTACTTGTACCAAATACCACAATGGTTTATTGGGTGAAACGTGGTGTAGATCCTTGTTCTTTATGAATGACATACTCGCACAGACATAGTGCAATGTTGTATGGGAATGTTGTAGGCCCTGATCCGGTTGTGTACATGTATGCGCTCGCTGATCTGGAGCTACACGTGTTCCACATATACATTATTTCATTCTTATATTCCAAACAATAATAGTTTGTTTATGTGTTAATGATCAGATAATTGAATAGGTCCTGATCAGTTTGCCACACTGCGTTCACGTCTCTCACAACGCGGAATAACTGGACCAATCAGATGATAAACGAACGTTAGTGTATTAGTAGCCAACGTAGATCCTTATCATTTAGCACCGCTACCGCTACAACAGACGGTTATTCAGTGAAAGAAAACGGTTATGTTGAGTCACTTATGGCGACCGGTGTCGTCCTTGCTCAGACTGTACTGATCCCGGGCTCGGTCTGGGGATATGCCGATCATATACATTGTATAAAATCCCTTATCTCAGCTGCCAGCCAAATTATACTCATGGTAACTTAATATACAATATACAGACGCCATTTAATACAGTGTGTTTAACTTTCTCCGACAAATATTTAAATTAATTTACTACAATACATATTTCGTAATAAACTTATCCCGTGATGTGTCTCAATATCAATAACCGCAACATACAAAGTACATATACTTACAATGTATAGCAGAGACTATATCAATAAATCCTTGTGTATTAATGCCAATGCACCATGTACCTCAGTAGACTGGCTGTTCAGTAATCAGACATGTAGTAGTATTGTTATATTATGTAACATATTGCAATTTAAAAGTATTTATTGGTTTCCCTACGATCGATTCAGTGTCAAACTGCCAATCACGTAATAGTATTGTAATTTGAAAACACGTTTATGGGCAGCGCTCCGTTCTAATGGACAGGTCCCCGCAGTAGTGCGTAGGGTGGGAGTACGTTTATTAATGGAGGGCGGAGGATGGATGAGGGAGGAAATACAATGTAAACGTATGGGGATCGATTAGTCGATAACTCGAATATCTAGGGTATGCGAGAGTTATCGTTCTTGATCCTGGGAGGTAATATGACTTTCCTTACCGTTACCGATTCCTGCGAAAAGGAGTCTTATGATCATTGAGAGTTATCGATGTCGAAATATACACGTACGTATTCGTCAGTAATTGTCCGTCCGTCCGTCCGTCCGTCCGTCGTCCGTCCGTCCGTCCGTCCGTCCGTGTGGACGTTCGTCCGTCCGTCCGTCCCATCGCTCGATATTAGCGAGAAGGGACAGACCAAAATGGCGTACGAGTTCGTATTAATTGGCGATTTATCATCATTATCGACTGGCCAACAGCGTAGACCGAAATGACGGACGTTCAGCGCGTTCCCCTTCGAACATTCAAACACCGCTAGTACGAGCTATTAACGGTACTCTATTAATATAATATGGAATACTGTAGGCCCTGATCGTATAGTCCGTCGATCGTTTGTCAACAGTTTTCGTAATTTACGGACGTACGTTAAATTTCGTAATTCTTTTTTAGCTCACCTGAGCAAAGCTCATGTGAGCTATTGTTATGGCAAAGTGTCCGTCGTCCGTCGTCCGTCGTCCGTCCGTCCGTGAACATTTTCAATCATCTTCTTCTCCCGAACTGCTGAGCCGATATTGGTCAAACTTCACAGGGATGATATATGGGTGATGCCATTTCAGATTTGTTAAAATGGAGGTCATCGACAATCCAAGATGGCCGCCATGGAAAAGTAGGTCAAATTCTTAAAAAATCTTCTTCTCACGAACCGCCAGGCCGATTTCGACGATACTTGTTATGAATGATCGATAGTTAGCGCTGTTTCAGATTTGTTCATATGGTGGCCCGTGGGTCAAAAATGGGCGTCGCCCGAGGGGTCAAATAGGGGTCAAATTTTATTTTTAACCGAATATAGTCATGTAATATATCAAATCGAAGGTATCGACGAGACAATCACTCTGGAACATTTT
Source organism: Conchocele bisecta (assembly GCA_029237695.1). Lineage (NCBI taxonomy): Eukaryota > Metazoa > Mollusca > Bivalvia > Lucinida > Thyasiridae > Conchocele > Conchocele bisecta. The sequence continues at coordinate 42,227,028 of CM055271.1, read as the reverse complement.
TGTGTAAATCATATGATTACGTCATCCAAGATGGCCACCGATAGTTCAAATGGTCATTCTTTTACTAAAGATTTCAAACGTCTTCTTCTTGTAAAAATGCTTGGCCGATATTGGCCAAACTTAACTGTAATGGTCTGTGGTTGAAGCCTGTTCATTTTTGTTAAAATAAAATGGAGGTCATCACCAAATCCAAGATGGCCGCCGTTGAGAAGTAGGTCAAATTCTTAAAAAAATCTTCTTCTCACGAACCGCCAGGCCGATTTATTTCGACGATACTGGGTATGAATGATCGATAGTTAGCGCTGTATTCAGATTTGTTCATATGGTGGCCCCTGGGTCAAAAATTGGGCGTGGCCCGAGGGGGGTCAACTAGGGGTCAAATTATATTTTTGCCCGAATATGGTCATATAATATATCAAATCGAAGGTATCGACTAGTTGATCACTCTGGAGCATTTTTTGTCTAGATCAGATGATTTTGTCATCAAAGATGGCCACCGAAAGGTAAAAAAGTTGTTATTTTACTAAAGATTTCAAACGTATCTTCTTGTGAACTGCTTGGCCGATATTGGCCAAACTTAACTGTAATGGTCTGTGGGTGAAGCCGGTACATTTTTGTTAAAATGGAGGTCATCACCAAATCCAAGATGTCCGTCGTTGAAAAGTAGGTCAAATTGTCAAAAAATCTTCTCACAAACAAACCTCCATGGCCGATGGCGACACGAAACTTGGTGTGAATGATTGATAGTTAACGCTGTTTCAGATTTGTTCATATGGTGGCCCCTGGGTCAAAAATGGGCGTGGCCCGAGGGGTCAACTAGGGGTCAAATATATTTTTTGTGCCCGAATATGGTTATATATATATCAAATCGAAGGTATCGACTAGTCTATCACTCTGGAGCATTTTTTGTCTAAATCAGATGATTTTGTCATCCAAGATGGCCACCGGAAGGTAAAAACGTTGTTCTTTTACTAAAGATTTCAAACGTATTCTTCTTGTGAACTGCTTGGCCGATATTGGCCAAACTTAACTGTAATGGTCTGTGGGTGAAGCCTGTCCATTTTTGTTAAAATGGAGGTCATCACCAAATCCAAGATATCCGCCGTTGAAAAGTAGGTCAAATTGTCAAAAAAATCTTCTCACAAACCGCCAGGCCGATTTCGACGAAACTTTGTATGAATGATGGATAGTTAACGCTGATTCAGATTTGTTCATATGGTGGCCTCTGGATCAAAAATGGTCATGGCCCGAGGGGTCAAATAGGGGTCAAATTTTATTTTTGACCGAATATAGTCATTTTATTTATCAAATCGAAGGTATAACAGTAAATCCCATGCACATTCGCAATATATGTTAGATCAGAAGGTACCAACAAATTATGTGGAACATTTGAAGTTGTAAGTGAAGAGTCTTTGTGAAATCAAGATGACCACTATGGAGGCTTTTAGGTGAGCAATACAGGCCCATTTGGGCCTCTTGTTCAAGGAAAATCGCAGTCGTCCCAAGGTAATATAATCATAGTACATTATCGTATTCGAAACATAGGCTGACAATGGAATCGAATTTGATCAATATGTTTCACTTTTATTGTTTCCCGTTATAGCAGCAAATAACTATGTCCGTGTTTCATAAAATTGAATTAAATAATATTATATCAACACGAATGGTAAATTCTATGTATTGCATAAGCACATAATCATACAGATTATGTAGTCACATAGAATGGTTTCTGTAGTCGTGTCATTTGTATATGCACTACACTAGTCTAGTGTATTATGATTCTTAATTTGCATGTACGGTTCAAGCCCATTTAATGCAATAAACGATAATAAATAAATGTGTTAATACACGAGAACTACCCATTTCATGCAACAAGACGATTATTTTCCATAGAATGAAAGCAGTTATTGTCAGTTGTGACAGGACATTCACTGCTGTATGAGTTTAAAATGACGAACATTGTAGATCAAGTCGGTGTTGTCTATAGTACATGTAACTGGCGTTACGTTGATCGATTTCGTAATTCTTTTTTCAAAGAAAAACGCAGTCGTCCTAAGGTAATATAATCATCTTACATATCGTATTCGAAACATAGGCTGACAATGGAATCGAATTTGACGGGGGGTTAAGCCGGCCGATCGTTTAAATCGCTCGGTTTTAAATGCATTTTAAATCAATAGTGTCCAATATTGATGCGGGATTTAGCGTTTCCATTGAGACGGTCGACGGTTATACGTACAAAGAATATACATCAAAGAACATATTTGGGCTGCATAAATTACAACGGTAAAATGTTTTATTCATATCGTCACGTTGACCGAATAGCGAACAGTGTAGACCCAGATCAGCCTGTACCCGTATGGCGCTGATCGCTATTCAGTAACAGTACTCGCTCCAGTAGCATAAATTACAACGGTAAAACGTTCTATTCATATCGTCTAAACATACTTCAAGTTTCACCTTGTCCGTCCGTCCGTCTATCCGTTTAATTGTTAATACTTTCGCAAAACCTTAACCTCGAGTAAATGACCTATCTTTTCATTGCTCGGAATTGGTTCAAAGTTCACACACGCATTGTCCTAATGGTTCTCTAACGCCCTGTGATAAATATACGTCCGCGCCCATAAACCCAGGGGCAAGGTTACATACTTTACGGCGTCCAGAAGTCTAAACGCTCTGGATTATTGGTCGCCATAGGGGTCCTATGTGTGTCGACTGGCCACATTTGCTAGTTTATCCTCGGTGTTCGTTAAGCACGATTACCGTTTGTTTTGTATACATACGGTATAGCGTACAATGATCAGTAAAAGTCGGTGTTATGAGACGTTTGTGTCATGCATTCCGCATGTACTCTGTTGTTGTTATTTGTGTTGGTTTTTTTTCACGGTACTCTATTAATATATTATGGAATAGTGTAGACCCTGATCAGATTGCGTAAGTCAGTCCTTTGCATTAATTATATTAAATTCCTTCCAACAAGTAAATGTCATACAGTTCAGTACTATACAGCTAGACAATAATACTGAGCTCATAAAGACACATTTTAAATTAAATTATCAGCAAGAAGAATGAGCATGTATACACAAGAATTACAATTCGTCTGCTACGGTATTAAATTGTATAGAGTTTATCGTTGTTTATTCGTCTGTATTTACAGGTAAACTGATTTAAGTCCAGTGTAGTTAGCCGTGTTTCAATATATCGCTGTAACCTGTCTCGACATGTTAATTTAACAGAGGTATATCGGAAATACGGTATCGATCTTAACACTCGCTCAATGGTGTGTATTGGTGTATGGTCTATATTTATTAAGCATTAAAGCGAAATACAAATATGTTTCTAGCCAATAACGCGAATATTAACCCATAGTGATATTTTTAAATACCCCGGCATCAACGGTATCGATCCCTGTATTGAATACAGGTTTTCACAGGTAGAAATTGTCGTCTGCTATTAACAGGTATAATACAGGTGAACGCCCTTATCGGTTGTTTGACTGCACCGACCGATACGGTTAATTTACTATATACATATAGTAATTCAGTGTCCTATAGAGACGTGACTTACTTAGTCTCTGACGCAAAGTCTCAGGCAACAGTCGTGGATCCTCGGAAATCTGTGACTAGCAACGGTGGGGGCAAACACTTGTCAAAATTGTGTGCGATTGGTCATTGGAAACCATATATTAACACCATGCTGCACTGTTGTGTGCAATGTAGACGTTGGTCAGCGTGCACGTCTATGCCGGTTAAGCGTCGTGCATTCTGTATTGGTTGATTATGAAATTTCATGAGCGCGCGTTCTCGGCGCACTGTGCTCAAATTCGAGAAATTTGACTATTCGAGAAATCCGTATTAAATAGTATATTTAAACAAAAAGTTGGGCCGTTAAGCACCACTCCATTCCAATTTGCGACTACTAGTATGACCATGAACCAAACAACAACAACATTAACTGAAAGTATGTATATTTTAAGTGATCGTACATTTTTAACCAGGTTTTTTTGAAAAAAAATCCAGGCTATTGGATTGGCGAAAGCCGGGCGGGCGGCGGGCGGGCGGGCGGGCGGGCGGCGGGCGGCGGCGTCCACAATCAATGTTAAGTTTTCGTGTTTGAGTCCATTTCTTTGTTACTGTACCACCTAGGACCACCAAACTTTCACAGCTTCATAATCAAGGTGTGCCCACCACATATCACTATCCAACATGTTACTTTTTTTTTAACTTGACCCATTTTTTCCGCGCAATCGACTTAGCCATTTTCAATGTTAAGTTTTCGCGTTTTCAATGTTAAGTTTTCGTGTTTAAGTCCATTTCTTTGGTACTGTACCACATAGGACACCAAACGTTCACAGCTTCATAATCAAGGGGTGACCACCATATCACTATCCAACATGTTGCTTTTTTTTTTAACTTGACCCAATTTTTTTTCCGCGCAGTCGACTTAGCCATTTTCAATGATTAAGTTTTTTCGCGTTTACAATGTTAAGTTTTCGTGTTTAAGTCCATTTCTTTGGTACTGTACCACCTAGGCCACCACCAAACTTTCACAGCTTCATAATCAAGGGTGCCCACCACATATCACTATCCAACATGTTACTTTTTTTTTTTTAACTTGACCCATTTTTTTTCCGCGCAGTCGACTTAGCCCATTTTCTATGTTAAGTTTTTCGCGTTTACAATGTTTAAGTTTTCCGTGTTTAAGTCCATTTTCTTTGGTACTGTACCACCTAGACCACCAAACTTTCACAGCTTCATAATCAAGGGTGCCCACCACATATCACTATCCAACATGTTACTTTTTTTTTTAACTTGACCCATTTTTTCCGCGCAGTCGACTTTAGCCATTTTCAATGTTAAGTTTTTTGTTTCGCGTTTACAATGTTAAGTTTTTACGTGTTTAAGTCCATTTCTTTGGTACTGTACCACCTAGGACCAACCCAACTTTCACAGCTTCATAACCAAGGGGTGCCTACCACATAAAACTATCCAACATGTGACCATTTTTTTTCACCTTCACCTATTATTTCTACGTAATTGACTTAGCCATTTTCAACGTTAACTTTTTAACGTACTCTGGTTAAAGTAGGTTTTTTGGTTTTTAAAAGTTTTTCGTTATACTATATCTCTGCAACTGTTTCGCCCATTACCTTGAAACTTCACATGGGTGTTTATCATCATCCATATTTTCATTCTACCCCCCAACCGTACGGCCCATGTGCCCAATGTCAAGGTCAAATTACTTTGAATTTTTTTGTTAAAGTTTTTTTGTGTACTATATCTCTGCAACTGCTTCACCCATTACCTCGATACTTCACATGGGTGTTTATCATCATTGTCGCACCCGCTTGCAGAAAGCGCGATATCATCGGCATTTTGGCATACGTTGGAAAAAACCTGGCCTTCGTGGCTTTGCCTCGTTTCTTGTTAAATTTATATAATCATCTCATTATTTGGTAGCTGGCCTGACACTAGTAGCATGGTATACTTTTATTTCATTTGCAACATTATATCATCTACCATGCTTGGCCATAACTGATACTTTTTTGTGTCAATGGTCCGTTAAACGTCAGTCCATTCCATTCCATTTTGCAGACTACTAGTATGGCCATAAATCAAACAACATCATTAACTCAATATACGACAGCAACAACACGTATGGATGATGTTGTTGTCCGTTGCAATGCGTGGACAGTATATAAATGCATATATTACATGTACATCATATATAATGAATTTTACGCGAACGTGTGCCACTACGGAAGAGACAGCAATAACAAACGTTATCAGTACTTTAAAGACACAGGATGTCAGATATGCCCAGAAAATGATGATTAATAAAACAGATTACTAAAATATAATTTTATTGCACATTTATTATGGTATTGATGAACACCAGTTTAACTATCCGTCAGCCGAAAACAATTTGGTAAAACTATTTTCATAGTACTGACAAATAACTAGCATTGAGCTCGCTAGGTTTTCTGCAATCATGGTTACTGAGTTAATTTAACTAGTAGATCTATCTAGAATTGAACGTATTTACATAGGTGGTAAAGTTACCGGTCTAACCCATTCAGTCTCAATTAATGGGCTCGTCCAAGAAATTTGATGGGTATCACTATTAGACCGAAGCAAAATACAAAAGGTAGTTGTATATAGAAAAGGCAGGTAAGCTTCCAACATGTCTACATAAATTATTACCACAACTTGTCGGAGAAAGTAGTCCATATGAATTGCGTAATTTGAGCAATTTTATTGAATTAGCCAGACGAACAGAAATTTACTCGAAATAATTTATACCGTCTTCTATGACAATATGGAACGAGTTTGTTGAGGAAATTGAGAGTTCTTCTTCGATAGCCGTTTTTCAAGACCGGTTAAAACAACTATTCAAACCGCATATTGTTCCAGAATACTATCTCATTACGCAAACATTGTATTAGCGAGCCTACCTCACCAAACCCCCGGTTACCTATGTAAACAGGGGGTTTGATGAGGTTGCCGCGCAATAGGTAATGCGGTCAAATAGGTCACGATGCAGTGACTATTTTCAATCAATAACTTATGTTGTAAGCGATTGTAATGTGTATTTTCAATATTTATATTATTAAAATGTATCATATCGGTACCCCTTTAAGTAATATTTGTATATTTTAAATGTAATGATGTTGTCATGAAACGCATGAATATAAGTATTAATTAATCCAGTTTATATTGAGGCAAATCACACAGCCTAAAAACATAGTGCTGGAGTATAAACCATAGTATCGTATATTATTCATAAGTATATCACTATTAAACATTAATTACAATATGTATGCATATTATTAAAACAGTAGATGCTACCGCTGTTTCGCTGTATGTGATATTTATAACAATTTTTTTTTTTATTCGTCCGCGTACGGATTTCTGTCACACAAAGCGCCATTTTCATTTCATATTTTGACCTGTGCATATGAACCGGACTAAGTTTAAACAACGCTCGATTCCGTCCAATTCAGATTTCTCTGCAGAATGTTCAGACTAACTACATATTAAGTAATGTTTCTAAATAAGTGTTAACGGCTGGAACATGGTTATCACTAAAAGGAAGAAACCACAGTCGTATTATTGAAAAATAAGATTTACCTGAGACCTCATGGAGGCCACCATTAATCCAGTGTAAACAATAGACCGTGTGATCCCATTTCCTGAGTAGCCCCCGCTTAGTGAAACGATGTGCTAATCATGATATTATGTTCCCCAATAATTGGAAACGGTTTGAATTTCTCGGTAAAACTACGAAAGTCATAAAAAAATAACGATGTATATTTAACATTGGATACGCTTAAACGGTATTACTCTCTCATCGGATCGTCAGTTGTCGTCGATAGCGATTTAACGTACTGATCTGGTCTTAATTAATTGTCAACTTTCAACGCCATTTACAGAATATATGGTTAATTTTGGAAATAAATAACGGCAAATTACGATGACGTCTGCTCTGAAATATCTGTCAACATGCGGACGTAATTTAAGGAAATCGATTATATTTTAAGGCTACATCTGTGACTAATTACGAATTTATGTATGGTCTTTGGCTACACCCGACACATTACACAGATCTAGTTGTAAATACACGTCGCTTTGTGTGGGGAAAAAATCGATAATGCGTAGTTGTGTGTGACGAGGTGTTGATCTGATGACACCACACAGCTGTGACCCTTAGGCAATGTTTTGAAATTGACGTGTCGTTTTGATGTGTGCCGCAACACCTCACTGTCGGAGACAACATGACAATTAATGATATACTCTCGATTATACACAGATCTATTAGACGGCTGGTTATTTAAAATAAAGAGTAGTTCAGTACACCTTCGCCGATATTGTTTTTAGAAAATCAGTAATATTTTCCGGAAATGGTGTTGAAAAGTTGACAAAAATTCTATCACCGTATTTAGTTGTGCCGATATTGTTTTAAAAAATCAGTAATTTTTTTCCGTAAATGGTGTTGAAAATTGACAAAATATATAGCCGCATTTCTCCGATTTTCGTTTAGAAAATCACCAATATTTTCTGTAAATGGTGTTGACACAAAATGCAGCGTTCACGCGGAATTCAAATAAAATACAAACTAATAATTTAATAAATAGACGCCGATGGCTACTGTGTTTGCGGCCAGTGAATTCTGGTCGTGGTAGCCACAGGCGCAGTTCGAACAGTGTTGTGAGCAGATGGAGGACAATAATTATTTCAAATTCATAAAAAAATGTTTGCTGTCCGAAAATTAATTAATTGTGACAGAGAAAAAAAATAGATTTTGGGACAGTAAAACAATTATATGGTATAGACAGTATAGACAGTACCTCAAACTTAAAAAAACAGTAACAAACTGTCTGTGTATATATTACTTAAACTTAAAACATCAGTAACAAACTGTCTGTGTATATATTACTTAAAGACAGACACTTTAATTGTTGGTAAGTTTCTATCAATTTATTGGTATTTTTATTAAAATCATAAAATTGTGAAAATATTAAAAAATATTAAAATCACAAAAATAATATATATGGAGAATTGTTTTTTATACCACGTCGAGGTTTGAACCCCCGACCATTTCGGGAATCGGTAATTAAATCATTGAAGTCGGCGACCTTAACCTCACGACTGTTGCGCCATTTATAACAATCACAGTTATACAGAAGTGCTATCAGTATTACGCCACCATTTGAACGTAATAATTATTAAATTATTTGCAACTCCATCTACAACAATACCGTTACAGAGATACGCTATTGAAACAACATGTATTAGTACCCATAACATAACAAAGTAATGTATCATTATATATCACAGGAGATAGCTTAAAACTATATATACTAATCATAAACAGAACAATCCGCTTGGCTCGTATGAAAATAGTTCGCGTGATATTGATTATCTCCCTTGCCGAAAGTAGTTCAGTGATTTATTAATTCCAAATAAGACGTGTTTGCGTAATGCTGATCGGTGATAGAACGCAATCTGCTTTTTACCACGCCCGTATACGAAAGCAATGAAGTAAACTAAATTTAGACTTTTTTTTATGAATAATCTGCGAGAATCACCATTGTGTGACTGCACTCGATGTAGAAGATGCCGAGCACTTCTCTTTAAAATGCCAGTCATTCCACCAGCAACGCCAGAAACTAATTACCGCAACCCGTCAATACTACCCGTTATCTATTACATTGTACTCAAGTGAGGGGAGTTAACAGATTTTGAAGGTAATGCTAGCTCTTTTTTTGAAGTCCAAGGCTACATTAATCTTACTCGTCGTTTCAATAATCAATGTTATCATATTCACACGTTCCTGCTTTGTGAAAACTATGCTTACTCGGTGGCCCGATCCTGGGATGTCGATTGGTCCGTATTCACAGGACAGTGCAACAAGAATGATTGGCTATCTTCGCTTATTCTGACGATGACATACATGTCGGTGTGGGTGTTTAATAATATGTGACGATGGCTGGAGAAAAGGATATGATGGCACCTCTAGTCAATCAAATTGTTAATGCACCGGAACACCACCGTGGTCCATATACGTTTTATAAATACACATTGTTCGAATAACGTGAGCGTGTCATTGACTGAATGAAAAGCAGCGCTAACCTTAACCAGACTGCGCTGTTGCGCACACTCATCAGGGCATGCGCTGTTCTGATGGGACATATGCCTCGTTTGAAATCATAATTCTACACGTATTTACTCTATAAAAATTGACATTGTACATACAATGTAATAAACATTTATGTCTAAAGTCATTATACCACACGTTATAGTGCATGCAATAAGTAATTGGAGAGGGCTGTAAATAATGTTGTTAAGACTTGTTGCCCATCCCGTTTGCTTTTCTTAATAGTAAAGTGTATATTTTGAAACTGTTGTATACTGTCTATACATAGCAATAACAATGTTTAAATCATAGGTGGTAATGTATTATCAATTCATAACTAAACGGTTCTATGTTTCCTGGTACAGTGCATTGTGCTACAGTAATAGCGGACATGCATTTCAGGTATCAAATTATTTACAATATTTATGAGACTCTACACATGTATATAGGGAACAAACACAAACTCGTTGGACGTTTATCAAATAAAACGGTGAGTTCAGTGCATATATGCCATTCGCAGTACATAAAGCCAAAACAAATGACGTATCGAACATGATGTCCGAGATATCATCTGAGCCATAGTGACTTTAACATGATCATTCTAACCAGTGAGAATATCCATGTTGCTGTACGGCCACGGGTACATTGTCATCTGTGTGACTGTAACTGGGGAATTCTGGCTGAAAATACCATAAATTCGAGGCCGGTGTATTTTCAGGACGGCTGCCATAGATCGGTCACCTGATATGCGCTTGCTAGATGCATATGGGTGGTGTTTTACGAGCGAACAGTTTGTGTCTGAGGCGGGACCCGGCTTATTAACGGAACATCAGCATTTGCCACGTGCGGCTCGTCTCAAACATAATACGGTCCATTGTGTCAGCCGCGGTGTATACCACACTGTAATGAAACAAGAAAGGTGAAACGGTATTTCCGGGTTGTTTTAAACCTTGAGAAAGAGACACGCCGTTTCTACTCATATATGTTCGTACTCTTAAATAACGTAATAGCATCACATACATTTATGTAAGCTCTATGCTCCGTACATGGCCAGAACCAAAATCGGTCTGCGTGAAGTGTTACTAAAGTACATGTTCATCGTATTTGTAATTCGCCATACTGTGAAAATTGACTTCCTGGTACCCACCCAGCATGGTTGTTTGGGGAACTGCGCTATTTATGCAGGCGTGTCCATAACGGCGGTGTTAGTTTTGCACATTGCGTAAGTCACACGACAGTTATCATAATGCATGGACGCCGGACAACAATTGCAAAGAGGTATTTAAACGTAAATGCTTTTGTAATGATGAAAACGCCTGACGATCCGACGTAGATACCAACGGCATGCTGAACAGTCTGTTTAGACGAATACTCTACGTGCGTTATATTTCATGTATCTACATTTATTGTTGACCCGTTATATATATTGCTTCGTAATAAACACAGTGTGTGTAAGAAATTGTTTGGGACCACACATACCAGCCAACTGATCGGACAATATTCTCCCATACGGTAAAACTGGCATGGTAAACAGAACTACTTTCCCGAGCGGACGGAAGGTCGTCCAGTTGTTTATGGTATTTCTGTGCACCGTCGACTTACTGTTAACAGTCTTTCTGCGCATGTACTACGTGTTATGTTTACTTTTTTCTCGACACGCGTTCAGTTTTGTGTTCAGTTCGGAAAGTTTTATGTAAACATAATGTTACCAAATACCAGCCGTGTTTCGATTTTTGTTCATTTGAACGTATTTTTCCATAGAGCACGTTTTATTTTTCGTTACGTTTCGTTGCATATTTTGACGCGCGTTCCACATTTTGTAACGCTCGTCTAGATTTTTGCTAGATCCGTTTTTAGTTTTGGTTATTCATCATCATCAACCTCTTTATATTCCCCATGTACTCAAACATTTGAATGAATGTCTAATGTCATTTGTTAAGTGGTGTCGACTCCGATTATAATTATTTTATGTAATTCTAATCCACACATTTGTCAGCAACTATTGCAATACTTTCAAACTAAGTTCACGTTTCTAATAGTCTTAGAAACCAAATACCCATACATGCATAGCTTAAATGGTCATAATTATAATTAAACATTGTCCAACATATCTGTCCGCTCCAAATTGTAATGTTAGTTCATGAATATGACCACTTTGGAGTCTACAATACTTGAGAGCTAAATCCTGTTATGTCCCATTAAAAAGTATTACGATATGTACTAATCATATTGCTTTTGGGACTGGAGCTAAGTGACACTGGTGCGGTATGGGACCTGACATCAGGTCATGTACGGTCGTGAAACGTACGCTAGACGCGCGGACGAACAGTTGTGAAACGTACAACGGACAATGTAGATGGTGGTTTTATGTCGGAGATGTCTTACTTGGAGACGATTCTCATGTGCTGCCGAACACGTTTTTTTTCGAGCGGAATATACTTCTGCAGAGTAGTTAACAGTCGAGGAAATTTATTGAAAATACGTAATATACCAATTGATATAAATATTGCGACCAGAGTAAACCCAGTTCCGCCTACAAAATCTCGTTCAGTGTATACATTTAAAACGGGAAATAGGTATAGGGAAACCGATTATACGGTTATTCCATGGAACCTCTAATCCCCGCATAAACACTGACCAGTGTACTGTTTACGTATGTTTGTGACACGCGTTCAGTTGTTTTGTGTTAAGTTCGGAAAGTTTTATGTAAACATAATGTTACCAAATACCAGCCGTGTTTCTATTTTTGTTCGTTTTAACGTATTTTTCCATAGAGGACGTTTTACTTTTCGTTACGTTTCGTTACATATTATGACGTGCGTTCCACTTTTTGTAACGCTCGTCTAGATTTTTGCTACATCCGTTTTAGTTTTGGTTATTCATCATCATCATCATATTCATCATCATTATCAACCTTCTTTATATTCCGCATGTACTGATAAATTTGAGTGAATGTCTAACGTCATTTGTATTCATCCTCATCATCATTATCAACCTTAGTGTCAATGTACATAGTGTTTATTAATGTTTTACACGTATGAGCAGTACATATCGCTTACACTTGAGTATACTTTAAAGGTATAATCATACATGTATGTCAGTAATCGTTGCTAGGTGGCGTTTGCATCATAGAATTACCATTACGGTAATTCTGCGGTGGAAATGAACGAACGGAACCAAACCCCGTTCGCGATTTTCAATACGTACTTTTTCGGAATTACGAGTTAAACATCGAGTTACGCTCAAGCCGATGTCAAATGTCGTGTACGGTGTTATTAAAAAATGTGCGCATCTCGGACTGACACATACTCATAATCGTGACCTTTTGCAGTCTGATCGGGTCATACACTAGTCCGGAATTGTTGCTCTCTTCAGTATGCAGACAAAAAGGTGAGTTATTCCGTAGATTGTCAGACTACAAAATGTGCGCATCTCGGACTGACACATACTCGTAATCGTGACCTTTTGCAGTCTGATCGGGTCATACACTAGTCCGGCATTTTGCTCTCTTCAGTATGCAGACAAAACGTGAGATAGTCCGAAAAAAATGCGAGTGTTTCAATACTCCAGTTGATATACATAATGGGTGTTCGAAATGTCACGTAGCTTTTTCTGACATCATACAAGTCGCTGCCCTCTACGTCCCAAACTGCAGAGCGAACTCTATAATGGAATACGTTCATAGCGAATGCCCATCGCCAAGTACAATATAACACCACACAAATCATAGACAACGAACTAGACTCGGGCGGTAGCGCAGCGTATACACATCATTTGATTGTCGAGAAAAAAGTAAACATAACACGTAGTACACTCGCAGAAAGACTGGGAAAAGTAAGTCGACGGTGCACAGAAATACCATAAACAACTGGACGACCTTCCGTCCGCTCGGGAAAGTAGTTCTGTTTACCATGCCAGTTTTACCGTATGGGGGAATATTGTCCAATCAGTTGGCTAGTATGTGTGTTCCCAAACAATTTCGTACACACGCTGTGTTTATTACGAAGCATATATATAACGGATCAACAATAAATGTAGATACATGAAATATAACGCACGTAGAGTATTCGTCTAAATAGACTGTTCAACATGCCGTTGGTATCTACGTCGGATCGTCAGACGTTTTCATCACTACAAAAGCATTTACGTTTAAATACCTCTTTCCAATTGTTGTCCGGCGTCCATGCATTATGATAACTGTCGTGTGACTTACGCAATGTGCAAAACTAACACCGCCGTTATGGACACGCCTGCATAAATAGCGCAGTTCCCCAAACAACCATGCTGGGTGGGTACCAGGAAGTCAATTTTCACAGTATGGCGAATTACAAATACGATGAACATGTACTTTAGTAACACTTCACGCAGTCCGATTTTGGTACGAACATATATGAGTAGAAACGGCGTGTCTCTTTCTCAAGGTTTAAAACAACCCGGAAATACCGTTTCACCTTTCTTGTTTCATTACAGTGTGGTATACACCGCGGCTGACACAATGGACCGTATTATGTTTGAGACGAGCCGCACGTGTCAAATGCTGATGTTCTGTTAATAAGCCGGGTCCTGCCTCAGGCAAAAACTGTTCGCTCGTAAAATACCACCCATATGCATCTAGCAAGCGCATATCAGGTGACCGAACTATGGCAGCCGTCCTGAAAATACACCGGCCTCGAATGTATGCGTATTTTCAGCCAGATATCCCCAGTTACAGTCACACAGATGACAATGTACCCGTGGCCGTACAGCAATATGGATATTCTCACTGGTTAGAATAATCATGTTAAAGTCACTATGTCTCAGATGATATCTCGGACATCATGTTCGATACATCGTTTGTTTTGGCTTTATGTACTGCGAATGGCATATATGCACTGAACTCACCGTTTTATTTGATAAACGTCCAACGAGTTTGTGTTTGTTCCCTATATACATGTGTAGAGTCTCATAAATATTGTAAATAATTTGATACCTGAAATGCATGTCCGCTATTACTGTAGCACGATGCACTGTACCAGGAAACATAGAACCGTTTAGTTATGAATTGATAATACATTACCACCTATGATTTAAACATTGTTATTGCAATGTATAGACAGCATATAACAGTTTCAAAATATACACTTTACTATTAAGAAAAGCAAACTGGATGGGCAACAAGTCTTAACAACATAAGTTACAGCCCTCTCCAATTACTTATTGCATACACTATAACATGTGGTATAATGACTTTAGACATAAATGTTTATTACATTGTATGTACAATGTCAATTTTTATAGCGTAAATACGTGTAGAATTAGGATTTCAAACGAGGCATATGTCCCATGAGAACAGCGCATGCCCTGATGAGTGTGCGCAACAGCGCAGTCTGGTTAAGGTTAGCGCTGCTAGTCATTCAGTCAATGACACGCTCACGTTATTCGAACAATTTGTATTTATAAAACGTATATGGACCACGGTGGTGTTCCGGTGCATTAACAATTTGATTGACTAGAGGTGCCATCATATCCTTTTCTCCAGCCATCGTCACATAGTATTAAACACCCACACCGACATGTACATGTATGTCATCGTCAGAATAAGCGAAGATAGCCAATTATTCTTGTTGCACTGTCCTGTGAATACGCACCAATTGACATCCCAAGATCGGGCCACCGAGTAAGCATAGTTTTCACAAAGCAGGAACGTGTGAATAGGATAACATTGACTATTGAAACGACGAGTAAGATTAATGTAGCCTTGGACTTCAAAAAAAGAGCCAGCATTACCTTCAAAATATGTTAACTCCCCACACTTGAGTACAATGTAATAGATGACGGGTAGTATTGACGGGTTGCGGTAATTAGTTTCTGTCGTTGCTGGTGGAATGACTGGCATTTTAAAGAGAAGTGCTCGGCATCTTCTACATCGAGTGCACAGTCACACAATGGTGATTCTCGCAGATTATTCATAAAAAAAAACGTCTAAATTTAGTTTACTTCATTGCTTTCGTATACGGGCGTGGTAAAAAGCAGATTGCGTTCTATCACCGATCAGATAGTATTCTGGAACAATATGCGGTTTGAATAGCGGTTCGAGTAAATTTCTGTTCGTCTGGCTAATTCAATAAAATTGCTCCAATTACGCAATTCATATGGACTACTTTCTCCGACAAGTTGTGGTAATAATTTATGTAGACATGTTGGAAGCTTACCTGCCTTTTCTATATACGAGAACTACCTTTTGTATTTTGCTTCGGTCTGATAGTGATACCCATCAAATTTCTTGGACGAGCCCATTAATTGAGACTGAACGAGTTAGACCGGTAACTTTACCACCTATGTAAATACGTTCAATTCTAGATATATCTACTAGTTATATTTACTCAGTAACCATGATTGCAGAAAACCTAGCGAGCTCAATGCTAGTTATTTGTCAGTACTATGAACATAGTTTTACCAAATTGTTTTCGGCTGACGGATAGTTAAACTGGTGTTCATCAATACCATAATAAATGTGCAATATAATTATGTTTTAGTAATCTGTTTTATTAATCATCATTTTCTGGGCATATCTGACATCCTGTGTCTTTAAAGTACTGATAACGTTTGTTATTGCTGTCTCGTCCGTAGTGGCACACGTTCGCGTAAAATTCATTATATATGATGTACATGTACTATATGCATTTATATACTGTCCACGCATTGTAACGGACAACAACATCATCCATACGTGTTGTTGCTGTCGTATATTGAGTTAATGATGTTGTTTGATTTATGGCCATACTAGTAGTCTGCAAAATGGAATGGAATGGACTGACGCTTAACGGACCATTGACACAAAAAAGTATCAGTTAGAGCCAAGCATGGTAGATGATATAATGTTGCAAATGAAATAAAAGTATACCATGCTACTAGTGTCAGGCCAGCTACCAAATAATGAGATGATTAGATACATTTAAAAATGTACGATCACTTAAAATATACATACATTGAGTTAATGTTGTTGTTGTTTGGTTCATGGTCATACTAGTAGTCGCAAATTGGAATGGAATGGAGTGGTGCTTAACGGCCCAACTTTTTGTTTAAATATACTATTTATTACGGATTTCTCGAATAGTCAAATTTCTCGAATTTGAGCACAGCGCGCCGAGAACGCGCGCTCATGAAATTTCATAATCGACCAATACAGAATGCACGCCGCTTAACCGGCATAGACGTGCACGCTGACCAACGTCTACATTGCACACAACAGTTCAGAATGGTGTTAATATACGGTTTCCAACGACCAATCGCACACAATTTTGACAAGTGTTTTCCCCCACGGTTGCTAGTCACAGATTTCCGCGGATCCACGACTGTTGCCTGAGACTTTGCGTCAGAGACTAAGTAAGTCACGTCTCTATAGGACACTGAATTACTATATGTATATAGTAAATTAACCGTATCGGTCGGTGCAGTCAAACAACCGATAAGGGCGTTCACCTGTATTATACCTGTTAATAGCAGACGACAATTTCTACCTGTGAAAACCTGTATTCAATACAGGGATCGATACCGTCGATGCCAGGGTATTTAACAATATCACAATTGGTCAATATTCGCGTTATTGGCTAGAAACATATTTGTATTTCGCTTTAATGCTTAATAAATATAGACCATACACCAATACACACTATTGAGCGAGAGTTAAGATCGATACAGTATTTCCGATATACCTCTGTTAAATTAACATGTCGAGACAGGTTACAGCGATCTGTTGAAACACGGCTAACTACACTGGACTTTAATCAGTTTACCTGTAAATACAGACGAATAAACAACGATAAACTCTATACAATTTAATACCGTAGCAGACGAATTGTAATTCTTGTGTATACATGCTCATTCTTCTTGCTGATAATTTAATTTAAAATGTGTCTTTATGAGCTCAGTATTATTGTCTAGCTGTATAGTACTGAACTGTATGACATTTACTTGCTGGAAGGAATTGAATATACTTAATGCAAAGGACTGACTTACGCAATCTGATTATGGTCTACAATATTCCATAATATATTAATAGAGTACCGCGAATGTCAACGTCAAACGTTGACAAAAAAAAATAATAACAACAACAGAGTACATGCGGAATGCATGACACAAACGTCTCATAACACCGACTTTTACTGATCATTGTACGCTATACCGTATGTATACAAAACAAACGGTAATCGTGCTTAACGAACACCGAGGATAAACTAGCAAATGTGGCCAGTCGACACACATATGACCCCTATGGCGACCAATAATCCAGAGCGTTAAGACTTCTGGACGCCGTAAAGTATGTAACCTTGCCCATGGGTTTATGGGCGCGGACGTATATTTGCCACAGGGCGTTAGAGAACCATTAGGACAATGCGTGTGTGAACTATGAACCAATTCCGAGCAATGAAAAGATAGGTCATTTACCCGAGGTTAAGGTTTTGCGAAAGTATTACAAATTAAACGGATAGACGGACGGACGGACAAGGTGAAACTTGAAGTATGTTTAGACGATATGAATAGAACATTTTACCGTTGTAATTTATGCTACTGGAGCGAATACTGTTACTGAATAGCGATCAGCGTCATACGGGTACAGGCTGATCTGGGTCTACACTGTTCGCTATTCGGTCAACGTGACGATATGAATAGAACGTTTTACCGTTTTAATTTATGCAGCCCAAATATGTTCTTTGATGTATATTCTTTGTACGTATAACCGTCTCTATGGAAACGCTAAATCCCGCATCAATATTGGACACTATTGATTTAAGATGCATTGAAAACCGAGCGATTTAAACGATCGGCCGGCTTATCCCCCCGTCAAATTCGATTCCATTGTCAGCCTATGTTTCGAATACGATATGTACGATGATTAGATTACCTTAGGACGACTGCGTTTTACTTTGAAAAAAGAATTACGAAATCGATCAACGTAACGCCAGTTACATGTACTATAGACAACACAGACTTGATCTACAATGTTCGTCATTTTAAACTCATACAGCAGTGAATGTCTTGTCACAACTGACAATAACTGCTTTCATTCTATGGAAAATAGTTCGTCTTGTTGCATAAAATGGGTAGTTCTCGTGTATTAACACATTTATTTATTATCGTTTATTGCATTAAATGGGCTTGAACCGTACATGCAAATTAAGATTCATAATACACTAGTCTAGTGTAGTGCATATACAAATGACACGACTACAGAAACCATTATATGTGACTACATACTCTGTATGATTATGTGCTTATGCAATAAATAGAATTTACCATTCGTGTTGATATAATATTATTTAATTCAATTTTATGAAACACGGACATAGTTATTTGCTGCTATAACGGGAAACAATAAAAGTGAACCATATTAATCAAATTCGATTCCATTGTCAGTCTATGTTTCGAATACGATATGTACTAAGATTATATTACCTTAGGACGACTGCGATTTTCATTGAAAAAAGAATTACGAAATTTAACGTACGTCCGTAAATTACGAAAAATGTTGACAAACGATCGACGGACTATACGATCAGGGCCTACAGTATTCCATATTATATTAATAGAGTACCGTTAATAGCTCGTACTAGCGGTGTTTGAATGTTCAAAGGGGAACGCGCTGAACGTCCGTCATTTCGGTCTACGCTGTTGACCAGTCGATAATGATGATCAATCGCCAATTAATACGAACTGGTCCGCCATTTTGGTCTGTCCGTTCTCGCTAATATCGAGCGATCGGACGGACGGACGGACGAACGAACGAACGAACGAACGAACGAACGAACGAACGAACGGACGAACGGACGGACGGACGGACGGACGGATAAAAAAAACCGACGAATACGTACGTGTATATTTCGACATCGATAACTCTCAACGATCATAAGACCCCTTTTCGCAGGAATCGGTAACGGTAAGGGAAGTCATATTACCTCCCAGGATCAAGAACGATAACTCTCGCAAACCCTAGATATTCGAGTTATCGACTAATCGATCCCCATACGTTTACATTGTATTTCCTCCACTCTCCATCCTCCGCCGTCCATTAATAAACGTACTCCCACCCTACACACTACTCCCCGTGATGGTGCCGGGCAACCAATAAGTTAGTTATAGTTCACATATCAAGTTTTTATTTAAATAAATAAACTAATTTCTTCACTCGCTACGCTCGCTCGTAATTAATCCATTAACCATTCAATGAACTATTACTTATTGTTCACATATTGGACTTTAAGGAACTGAATGCTGCGGTCGCTAGCGCTCCCTCGCATTTAATTCCTTAAAATTCCAAATTTGAACAATAATTTATACATGTCTATATACGCACGGATTTGGATCCACGTTGAAGTAATTCAGTTTCTAGAGCTTAGATGTACACGAGCTAGCTGATTGACGCGACAATCAGATGATTAAATAATGTACAGAGTGGTATTTCATTTTTGCAGAAAACAACTATATATTTATATGACATTTGCCACATAATCGTACGGCCTGTAAAAAAAGAAAAACAATATATTCAGCCCTGAAATTAGAAGAACCCAACTTGGTGCCACCCATGGATTTCTTGTCCGGAGCATAACTGGGATATTTGTTTGGAATACTTTCATGAAACGTCACACATTCATAGACCACGGCGGCCCACATGTGTGATACTGTATCTATATTGTATTATTTGATGTGTGTACATTGATGAGACTTAATGACACCTCTCAATAATTGTTTACGCTATCTCCATTTGTCGTTTCGTAGATTAATTTCCTGTCACTTAAACATTTGATTACTCTTTGAAATATATTCATCATATTTCACACTTGCATAAACCACGGTGTAGCGTGCAACAACGATAACTGTCACGTTACTAACATATTAGTTGTATCCCGTTATTTCTTGACAGCATGTAAGGATCGGTTGTGGCCTAGGGGTTAGAACACCTGATTTCCAATCAGGAGGTTGTGGGTTCAAACCTAGCATAGGGCATCAAAACTACTTTCATAGTATTTCCATCCTACTGGTCTGTCGGATTAGACATTAAAGGTACATGCCCACCCATTAAGCACAACATCTTCTTTATAGAATTTAAATTAGAGTATAATTGTGTCACCATACCACCAGTTCTAAAAATTACGAGTTCCCGCTATACAGATATAATCATTTAGTAATGTGTATTTTACTGACAGTGACGCGCGGTGGTATCATGCTATTTTCATATGCAAATGAGGCATGATATTTTTTAATTATTTATACTAATTAAATGCGTCACCTGAACAAACAATATTTTCAACAGATTATAAAGTATACACATTGTACATCAAAAAATAAATACAGAGACTAAATAGTAATGTCCGTTAACATTTTAAGGAAACACGGTTATCGCCCCTGATGTCAGTGTGGAAATTTCCGTCTGATATAAAATGTATAATAATGCCAATCAATACATGGGGTAATGGTGAATGAATGCTTATTTTGCCAGAAAATGTCTCAGATGATGTCTCTGATATAGATAACATGTTGTGTCTACTGCGGTGGGCATGTACCTTTAAACTGTGGTTCCGTCTCTATATGACCTTAACTGTTGCTAGGACGTTAAACCCATTCACTTTCACTTTCACATTTGACTGCATGTAGGCGGGGAGGGCGATAGACATGCTCTTGTGGACAAGCGTCAATTTCCAGATAATGAGGGATCGTAGCTAGTTGTTTCCCTTTGCAAACTATTATTAGAAATCCGGTCCTTAGCTGTATTTCAGCATTTATTTCTTACTGAATAGCACAAACATGAGTTTTGAGAACAGAGTAGACCCAGTTCAGACTGCACTTATGTATGTTAATTTCTCTCCTATGTAGCATAAGCCTGAGTGTGAAAATGATGTTTGCGAGTTATATCAGCTGCCCACTGCTGCCCAAATGCCAGACAAAAACTGACCAAGCTCGTTGTCGGATCTTAACATCTAAACATGCTAAAAGACGCTTTTTGCATGTTGGGGCCAGTTGAAATCAACCATGGCCATGTAGCGCCTACATTTTCACTATATTGATAGTGTCAGCCCAGTCAGGACGGGTAAACGGCTATACAACCACAGAGTGCCACATTATCAAGTACCTGTGGACCATGTATCAGAACCTTGATGTTCCAGTGTGTGTTAGCATAAATCCATTAACCCTTAGACTGCTAGTGCCAGTGAATATCAATACATAGGTACATTACTTGCTAATGGAATATACACACTGATCTATAGCACGAACCAATGCGAATGATGAATAGAATCTAACTTGAAAACCCGTTTTCAGCGTAAAATTCCGTTCAGCCAACATAACTGACAGGGAGATAATTATGCATGACCTGCAAACATTTCTCTATCACGTTATCCCGAACATAATTGAAATCAGTTACACTCCTGACTGTTTATTACTTAGATTACTTAGATATCAATTTCAATATCAATCATCCGGCAGTTGTGATAATCCTATATTAAAATCTATACCGTTGTCATGATTGAATGATGAAATACAGAGCCTACAAATTTAAATTCCCGGCATCTGTCATATCCAACTTTCGCGGCCATCGTTTTGGCAAAATTTACGCAGTCGATAAATTAAACATACGCAATGTGCATGCCCAAAGGAACTGGTTTAATACGCGTGCGAGAAATAGTATCGGACTGGAAACGGCGGTATCAGACTAGTAATGATTGTATCAGACTAGAAATGGCAGTATCAGACTAGAAGTTTCAGTATCAGACTGGAAAACACGCCGTATCAGCCTGGACTGTGTATGTTATTGCTGTAGGCAAATACAGGCACTTTCTAGGCAAAAATTTATATCTAAGTAATAACTCACAGTATTTTCTATTTACAGGGGCATATCAGGATTTTTTTTTTAAAATACCGTAAAAAATAAAAATGTGTTTTCATCATGGCCCTGTGTAAAGTGGTTTAATTGAATATATTTGACGACACTAGGACCGCTGAAATAAGATTTTCAGGATTTGCTGAAAGAAATACTATAAAACATGAAAATGTGTTTTCATCATGGCCCTGTGTAAAATGGTTTAATTGAATATATATGCGATACTAGGGTAGCTGGGTTGTTTCAAACGTTATCGGTACAAGATTCTCTGTATTGGTGAACGCAACGAGATAGGAAATCCAATATTTGCATGTGTGTACCTATATGGGTGAAATAGAAACAAACCAGCGGTTCTAGTATCGTCATATATCTTCAATTAAACCACTTTACACAGTGTCATTATGAAAACACGTTTTTATTTTTTATAGTATTTGTTTTAATAAATCCTGATATGCCCCTTTAACCCGTTGGAGGTGCAGATATGCAATACACAACCGCCTGCGTTAATCTTACCCATATTATCAACATTTCTGAACATCTTTTGACAATGCCAACTCGCAATCAAGCAGTTTGGTTGCCTGAGCCTGAGCTATAGCACAACTCATGCTCAGACAATCAAGCTGCTTGATTCCAAGCACACTATTCAAGTGTTTTCAAGTATTTTCAAATAAAGAATGGCAAGAATAGCGCAGGCTGTATAGTGGACGTGTATCAGACCCAGCTGCTTAGCTAATTAAGTGGCCTTGATAAAAATCTGCCACGTACCATACCGCCGGCAATGGTCCGAAATTCGACAATTTTACTTCAGTATAATCATGATAATTCATACACACATAGATGATATTTAATATTCTAGCACATTGTGTCGACCAATTCCGCCCTATATTGTTGGTATATACTTACAGTTCATACATTTGGCAGTACTTGTACGATAATAGCGAAAACGCTTAGCCCATTAAAGATGGGATACACTTATAGTAGTATGACACTTTTTAGGGGGGGGTGGGGGGTCCTATTTTCTTCATTTCATCTCGATAGTATATGTTGTTACCACTCATTTGAACCGTCTCGACGAGACGGTTCAAATGAGTGGTAACAACATATACCTTTATGGAGAAATAAACAAAAGAATGAGATTTTTCCAATAAAAATTATTGTATCCTTAGACTGAAATGGGTTAACCAAATCATCTCATGTCTTTATGGTAGTTTCTGGTAATGCATACTTGACTATAGCGCAATCGGTGCCAACCTTCTCGGTCTTTAAGAAATAAGCAAACTATATACACTAAAGAACAGTCGATGGCGCGCCATCGCAATATACCCACCTTTCCCAAATGCTAAGTCGAAACGGGGGAGATAATCCATGACCGGGGGTCGAATCAAATATCTAAATACACTTTGTGCATATACACACCATAAGGAAGACACAGAGCAAGTTTCAAGTTTCTAGCTATTACGGTTAAAACGTTTTACTTCTTACAAGGCAGAATTAGGAAATTCTAAGTCGAAAAGGGGGAGATAATCCATGACCGGGGGTTGAATAAAATGTCGAAATTCACTTTAGCATCTACACACCGTAAGAAGCACACACCACGTTTCAAGTTACGGTTACAACGTTTTACTTCGTACAAGAAACGTGACGGACGGACGTACGGACTTTCAAAAAGTGGTTATAATAAAACGGTACATTTTACTACATATATATCAGTAGCATACGGAAGCATGGAAGGAACATGTGTTTTTATTTAGGTCAATACAAAAAGAAAAACACACCAACACAACTGCCTGCGTTAATCTTGCCCAGATTATCAACGTTTCTGAACATATTGGTAATGGCAACTCGCAGTCAAGCAATTTTATCGTCTGAGACTGAGCTGTGCTACAGCTCAGGCTCAGGCAATAAAGATGTTTGATTTCATCAAACACAATTGTCAATTATTTAGAAATACCGAAATAGAGAAATATTGACATGGTTAGCGCAGGCGGTAGTTTACAATATATTGTGACCTTGAAATAATTCACTCAGTAGCCTATTTTATCAACATTGCAAAGTATACTTTAGTAGCAAAGTATACTTTGAGGGAGAAATTTTCAATTTTATGATAAATTTATTAATTTTTATTATACTGAATTTATTACATTATCACAGCCAATTTGGCTGTGATAATGTAATAAATTCAGTATAATAATTCTGAATACTTTTAATCATGAAATATATGCATTTGTTAGTTCTATATGAAATAATGCATTTCAGGAAAAATAAATGATTACTCCCTCAAAGTATACTTTGCTAGTAAAGTATACTTTGCAATGTTGGTGAAATCGGCTACTGGTGTGTCTTTTCTCTTTTTATTTCGGTCAATAGAAAAGAAAAAAAACACATAAATTTACGTGTGTTTTCTTTTGTATTGACCTAAATAAAATACACATCTCCCCTCCATGCTTTCGTAGTATCCCACATGGTAAACTGATATCTTTC
Source organism: Conchocele bisecta (assembly GCA_029237695.1). Lineage (NCBI taxonomy): Eukaryota > Metazoa > Mollusca > Bivalvia > Lucinida > Thyasiridae > Conchocele > Conchocele bisecta. The sequence continues at coordinate 42,202,058 of CM055271.1, read as the reverse complement.
ATAGAGAGTGTACTATAATTTCACATTATAATATAGCTCTAAGTGAAACCAGATGTTGAGGTCATTGACCCTTGTATCGACGTTTATTTATATCCGCACGCGAATATGTATGCGTTCGCATAAAATGCACAAAAGATATATAGCATTATTGAACACGGTTGGATACTGCCACATAATAACAGTATGGATAGGATGTACTGTAGTTTCCAAAAAAAACATACATATTGTGGAAACAAACGAATGGGATGGGAAAACGATGTTGAACCGCATTTGAGAGATATAGAGAATAACAGGCTAGTGTCTTTTGATATCAAGTTTATCAGGCAAGGCTAGGAAACGCGTAGGAATTCCGAGGCTTGCCGAGGAATTCCTACCGTTTCCGAGCCGAGCCTGATAAACTTGATATCAAACTACACTAGCCTGGTATTCTATTTATCAGATAACGTTTTATGCTCGAAAATGACCACATATTACGTCGTATTCTATGGACAGAACGCGGACTTGTTTACGTTGCATCATTACACTGACGTCATTCGGTAACGTCACGTGACGTCATCCGACCAATGGAACGTCAGTTTTCACTTTGTTGTAACCCGGATGTTGATATCAGGTCAATGCCTGATACATCAATATGTTATCAGTCAGTACGTATTCGGTCAATACAGGGCAGGTTACCTGATAAATTGCTTAGCCAGGTCCAGTGATCGCTCCATTCATAATTCAAAACGTATTGCAAATATATTGTTTTTAAACTATTTAAACAAAATAAACATGTGTCATTGTCTATAATTTGTTATCATGGTTAAAGCAACTCTGGCGGCCGTTTCACTAAACTTCTTACGACTAAAATGTTCTTAAGTGCAAACCTATGATAGTCTGTAAATTTCACATTAACAATGTTTTCTTGTAAACAATTATTGGATTTACATTTATTGAGCATAGGCTGCATAAGCAGCCTATGCTCAATAAATGTAAATCCATCAATTGAACTTTCCAGAAGATCCCAAATTTGCACTTACGAACATTTTAGTCGTACGATGTTTAGTGAAACGGGCCCCAGATCCATACATATTAATTTTCTCTTAAAGGTACCGTGTCTCAGATGACATCTCATATATTCAATGTGTGTGTTTTCGTAATATTAACGCCAAAGTGACCATTATCAAGAAAATGCACTGGTTCATTTGATCACATTCTAAGTGGTTATTGTGTTATTCCAAGCATATACATTATAAATAGGGGAGACAATTTAGTAGTGCATTTCTGCTATGTCTGTACCAAATCTAGAAAACGCAATTTGTGAAACATAACATCTTTTATTTGTGAAATTGTATACAATCTTTTGAAATATATTAGCTATCTAGGTCATATCTGAAATAATTTAAATACAATAAAATTAGTAACCATCGAATGCTCAGAAACTAGCGTTCGAAATGCACAACTAAACGATGTTATAATTGTAATAATATACATGTATATATTACAACATATGGATATATATTAGCATTGTAGATCCTTGTGTTTGAAACAATTTAAATAAAATTAGTAACTTTCGAAGAAACTAGCGTATGAGTACCACAGTAATTCAGTTGTGCAAGCAGCCTTGTGCTGCTTGCACAACTTAATTATATGTGGTGCAAGGCTGCTTGCACAACTTAATTTAGTTACATGTGGGACAAGGCTGCTTGCACAACTTAATTTAATTATCTGTGGTGCAAGGCTGCTTGCACAACTTAATTATATGTGGTACTGATCTAGCTGGAGAATGTTAAGTATGCCCCTTATACGATAGCAAGGGTGCATATTGCGTTGCTCTTGAGGTTCCGTCCGTCCGTCAGTCCGTTCGTGTACATTTACGTTCGAAAAGTTTGTAAGAGTTTATCCAGTTAGAGTCCAGTATGCCACGGGGGCATATCCATGTTTTACAAACACAATGTCTAGTTTGGAATCATATGTGGCTATGGCTGGAGAACTTCAACCAGCGTAGTTCCAGATCAGCCTGTGCATCCGCACAGTCTGATCAGGATCTGCACAGTTCGCCATTCCATCGATGAAACACCCATCCGGCTTCTAATAAGCTTTATATATCGAGATCAGGCTACAGGGGGCCGTTTCACTAAACTTCGTACGACTAAAATGATCGTAAGTGCAAAATTTGGATCGTCTGGAAATTTCAATTGATGGATTTACATTTATTGAGCATAGGCTGCACATGCAGCCTATGCTCAATACATGTAAATCCATTAATTGTTTACAATAACACATTGTTAATGTGAAATTTACAGACTATCATAAGTTTACACTTGCGAACATTTTCGTGGTACTACGTTTAGTGAAACGACCCCCAGGAGTGTGTTATTTGATCATGAGCTACACTGGTCACTAATCACATAAGTCCCATTTCTCCAGTTTCAGCCACATATAGCGAACGTTACGGGGTGGTTATATGTAGGTTTGGGTGCATTTCTACGGAGCCCCGCAGGGGACATAGATTTTTTTTATTAATTCGTTCCCACGAAATAACAATTCGTTCCCTCAATTTAGCAATTCGTTCCCTCGAATAAACAATTCGTTCCCACGATGTAACAATTCGTTCCCTCGAATTAACAATTCGTTCCCACGATATAGCAATTCGTTCCCTCGAATTAACAATTCGTTCCCACGATATAGCAATTCGTTCCCTCGATTTAACAATTCGTTCCCACGAAATGACAATTCGTTCCCACTTAATGACAATTCGTTCCCTCGTATTAACAATTCGTTCCCACGAATTGTTTTGGCGCCCAGCTGCGCCAAAACACCTTTGTGCGCGCGCAGCTGGGCGCCAAAACAATTCGTGGGAACGAATTGTTAATTTGAGGGAACTAATTGTTAATTCGTGGGAACGAATTGTTAAATTGAGCCAACGAAATGTTATTTAGTGGGAATTAATTGTTATTTCGTGGGAACAAATTAATAAAAAATAATTATACGTCCCCTGCGGGGCTCCGTACATTTCAGATGGCGCCCCAGATAATAAACAATGTCCTATATCTGTGTTGTAATATCACTTACAGTTGCAGTGTGGTATGTTGCACATCAAACATTGCCCTACATATGCCTGCAATATCAGACAATATACGACTGGAGTATTTGGGCTTGTGGTGTTTTTGGTCAACCTAGCTTGCGGCATACCGGTGTCTTACGATAAGATGCACATCACACATTGACCTACATTGTCGTGCACTGACATACATGTATATGTGACTAGAGAATTGGGGCGTATGGCATTTGTGGTCAATCTAGCTCCCGTTATACCGATGCCGTCCTGCTAAGATTCTACAATTTGATTAAAATACAATTAATCTACAATTTGATTAATCTACAATTTGATTACTAGAAACATAGCGGTGTTTGTATGTGTACACGTATGACCAACACGATACATGTACGTGCCAAAATATTACAATCACTGTAGCGACAAAGAGGTTGTGCTATCGCACTATAACGTCCAAGTCATAATCATAGTTTCAAGACTGTCTATGATTCACTGCAAACAGGCTTCACCCGGTGGAATAACAAGCGTCTGTCAATGTCGTTTTACGCCCGTCTTTTTTTACAACTATTTAGCAACAGAATAGTAATATTACCCAATCGCAAGCTGTCTTGTTGCATAGCAGCTCGCATGCATACACTCGCTAGTTGTCCGACTGGTTTCAGTGGCCACGTCGCAAAGTTTCCAGGCACAGCACAAGTAATGTGACTCGCCATGAAAAAAATGATTTGCGACCAGTGTCGCGCCCAGATCAGACTGCGCTCGCTCCCGCACAGTCTGATCTGGGCGCTACACTGTTCACTATGGAGGTATTCACTCAATTCTTCTGCAGCTAGTGAAGAATTTAGAGAAGTATAATTCAGCATGTGTTAGCTAACTTAACAGCAACAACACTGGTCAGAGACTCAATGGGCCAGTTTTGCCGTGGTGGGGTACAATTTCAGTGTATAACTGGTTTACTGTCTCACGGAAGCTGCCACCTCAGCAAATTTAACTTGCGGGAAGGGGCTCAAGCATTCCCTGTGCCCTTAATGGTTTATATTATTATATAGAGCCATTAAACAACTTTATTTGTTTTATAACGATTAGAACTAAGCACGCGATTTTTAATTGGCACGAATTGAGGTATACGAGATGTCCTTCATGGAACATACTATATATAATACATTTAAATATGTTCCCAAGGGTAAATTCGAATAATTACAACTCTCATTAATTATTAGAATTATTGATAGTTAATTATCTGAAGTCAGATAAAAAATAAAATGTTAACTCTGTGCATGTTGGCGTTCCATATATCGTTGGTAAGTCAAATATATACAGACCAGATTTATTCCTGGTTTCACAAACGAACGTTTGGTTATCGTTTACACATTGTTTTGTGTGTGTTTTTTATTAGAACAGGGTGTTTTCATTGGTTTAAACGTGCCTTAAGAGAACGAAAACGGTTACATCGTTTTCTAATTGCCAAAAAACAACGAAAACAGTATAAAAACGATGTGTATACGACGCGATATGCGTTGACGAAAATAAAAGACGACATGCCTTGAAAGAAACGATAGGCGTTTAAATAGGTTGAAGCTGGGTATGTAAACGAAACGATTATTTTCTCGTACAAAAAAAACGTTATTCGTTTCTATGCATATCGGGGTACGCACGAAATTATCATTTTTACTTCGTTTTCCATTCGTTTTTTTTGTTTGTTTCATTTTGGAACCTTCAATAAATCTTCGTTGCAAAGTAGTATATATTTTGGATGATCCTTCCCTTATAATCAGACGGCCCATAATCCAAGTTCCTCCCGTGGGAATGTTAGGTTTTCCTGCGTATTAGGACCCCTGCATCCACCTCTTATCTCGCTCCAGCTTATCTTACAGAAAAGTTAGAAAATTAAACGCAACTATTCTAAAACACATGTGTTAAATGGATCGGGTTACGGAGGCCGCTGGCAGGGTAGTAAACTCGCCAGTGAAAGTTCCAAAGAGCAGAAAAGTCGCGGGAATACTGGACGAAGGCCGTAACCGTCAGGCGCAGTTAAAATAATTGTTTAATATAGGAATGAATGGCCTTTTTGTGGAATTTAACGGGGATATAAACTTGGAAAAGTCGCGGGAATACTGGACGAGGCCTTCCGGCCTTCGTCCAGTATTCCCGCGACTTTTCCAAGTTAGTGGATTAAGGATAAGAATGGTTATAATTTAACTAAACAAAGTTGAATGAATTTCTTGCAAGCGAAGTATACCTAAATGATCAACCTCGGTATCGAGCTTGCATTTTGTCATTAGTACATGCATAAATGCCACGATTTGACAAAGCAAGTGTCATTGCCTTGTGCCCTTTTCTGACCTGTATATATCCTGATCATCTGTCACACGAATGCAGCTTCGAAATATTCCACACATTTTGGCCAAGGTTTACTGAATAGTTCGTTGACTGAATAACATATAATTTCATACATACATATATGTACTACTTAGAGCACGGTTCGTCCGTATGTACGAGGCGATCATCGTACATGCAGACAACCGTTCTCCAAGTAATATATCCCACCCCATACCCGTACCATGTCTGGCTTTCCTAATAGTTCGTAGACAAAACTAATGATGTCTTTGTTCCCTCCAATACGAGAGATAGTATGAAATATAAGCTATCCAATCCACAAGGTGCATCATCACATGGTTACAACAACAACAACGTCACCCACTCCAAAGTAAGTATTATTTTATGTTTTCCTTAATATGCAACGTATTTTGATGAAATATGGCGCAGCAAACGCGTCTGCATCAGCTGCATTTGGTGGTCCAGGGAGTTTGGCACAGACTTATGTCGTTTTTGAGAATCGATTTCCGTGTCGGTAGACACGGAAATCGATTCTTCGCAAAAACGACAGAAGTTTGGGCGACAATACAGAGACCACCAAATGCAGCTTAACAAGACGCGTTTGATGCGCCATATTTAATAAAAATCCGTTACGTAATAAGATTATAAAAGAATACGTACTTTGAATCGGATGGATTCTGGAAATTTCAGTACTTGTTGTTGTTAGTACCACGTGATCATACACCTTGATCTATCCCATACCCGTACCATATCTAGTACATAACAACCCGCAGACAAAATATAGGTGAAACAGGATAACGCAGAATTACTTCATTTATATTTTAAATAGAACGCCATGTACTGATTTGTTACACTGCGTAGCTCCCGCCGTCGCCCGCTGGCGCCCCTTGCTCCGTAAGTATAACTCTCAGGCTACGTCACGGCTCATGTCCAATCTCAGGGTGTCTGGTTCCCGCAAACCTGTGCCACATAGTGTCTGGTCCTGACTGCAGTGATTCTCTCCAGGGAAACAGGCGGTCAGGCTCTACTACGTCCACGCCACTAGAGTTACCGCCCGTCGGGCATCAAGGACTAGATGGAATAAAAGACAGTTGACTGTTTTAATTGTAGTTTAGTCGCGACTGGAAACGGATTTGCGCGAGTTTTATTCGGATAATGCGGCAACCCAGTCTTGGGTCCGCCATTAAATTTTCCAGGACAAGAGACACGCGGACTAGTATAATGACGGCGCTGTTTCTGTGTATATTCATGGTTGTGCCGTGTGTATTTGGTGCGCATGTGCAGTTACAGCAGGGTAAGTACAGTATGCTAAATATAGATTTGGGTTCGAGTCTACGGTTGAGCAAATGTCCAATGCGGTTTTGATCCATGTAGCTCCCGAAACAGCATAGTTGCGGACAGTGACTCTGCAAACCTCCCGAACCGTCCGTGCTGCGGACGGTACGGGAGTTTTGCAGAGTTCCTTCTCACAACTTGAATCAGAATTGCATTCCCCGGGGACTTGATAAATGCCAACGGTTGTAGGTCAGTCTTTGTCAGTTCGGTTTGCTAACTGCACTTCAGGGGGCCGTTTTATTAAACTTCGTATGATTAAAATGTTCGTAAGTGCAAAATTATGATGTCACATAACAAAGTTTTCTTGTAATTCATTATAGGATTTACATTTATTGAGCAAAGGCTGCATATGCAACATATGCTCAATAAATGTAAATCCAGCAATTGAAATTTCCAGACGATCCTAAATTTTCACTTACGAACATTGCAGTCGTACGACGTTTAGTGAAACGGGCCCCTGAACTCGAATGCATCTTCTTCTTCTCGTCGTTCACCAGACATGGTGTAATTGCACATTGCTGTGTTAGAAAGCGCAGATGGCCCAGAATTTGCGTTTATTATGGATCGCCGAAAACATGTTGAGCCCATGTAATGTTAAAGACGAGTCGCAGAGTATATTCTTGATATACAAATGGACCCGCGTGACGTGGCAAATGTTCGTATGTAACCGTTTTCATAGCGTATGTTTTGCCGGCTGAGATACGGGGCTTTGTGGAATTTGCAATAATGGTAAATTATTATGCGCTCGCAATTTCACAAAACTAGCACTTATATATTATGTGCTGTGTTGTCTTCGGCCTCGGGTGAATATGACAATGTTCAGGTCCGTAAATCTCGTGTACACCTCCTCAAAAGTCAATAATTATTTTGATATATGACTATGGTTTTGAAACCCGACTGACATTTATGTACAAGTTTGCTTCCGTTTGCATCCATTGTTGTTGTGTTGCTGTCAAGTGCGAAGTACATTTGTAAGCTTGTTGCTGAGTGGGTGATACTGTTTGCGTAGTTTTGTTCAATTGGCTCGTCGTTCAACCGTGTCATGTTTCCGTTGCGTGATCAGTGAGTCGCGCATCCAGGTCAATATCACCTTTAGAATACCACTCTCGGACAAGTCCGAGGTTGTTATTCAGGGCCCGGTTGCTCAAAACCTCTGTTAGCTTAACAGACTGTTAAATCCTTAGCAATGCTAATGATTTAACAGTATGTTAAGCTAACAGAAGCTTTGAGCAACCGGGCCCTGGTGAATATCATATATGTCCGCAATCATGTGAAGTTCTATTGAGCAATCTCATTGGCTGGACTTCTCGGTCATATAATAATATAAGTTATTGCTATTCAGCACAGTCAACATGGTGTCATATTGCCCATATGACAAGACAAACAATATTCTCAAAGGGAACGTACAGTGGACAGAATTGTCATAAGGCACCAATGTGTACTTTAAAACTAGCGGTGTACGGTCCAGTAATACAACGAAACACACACGAAGCATCATATGACATCAATACCAATAAATATGTCAGCAAACAAACGTTTCGAGGGCCCGTTTCACTAAACATCATGTCACGGTTGGTATATATGTCAATATGGGTATAAAGTTTACGTGTATTCGTGTCCGGTTAGCTCAGTCGGTTAGAGTTAGAGGTCTGTGCTTCGAGTCGGAGCTGGTGCGCATCTTTCTCGCCCTGTGACATTTCGTACGATATTTATGGTCGTACGAAGATTTGTATGAATTTGCTTCTCCATTCACTTGGTTGCCTAATGATACCATTCCTTGCCTGAATTTACATACAATGAAACTTCTCTAAACCGGACACCCTGGGAGGTCCCCAGGGTGTCCGGTTTAGAGATGTCCCACTGTAACTGCAGGCATATGACCATTCTGGGACATATTTATGTATTTTGCAATCATGAACATGCATTATTATCTGAGATACGTTACAAAGACACCTCTCAAAATGAGATCACGTATATTTTATTGGTGTCCGGTTTAGAGAGGCTTCACTGTATCACCAAATGCGATGGCATTCACGAACGATTGCCAACATTGAATGTTGTAGGTTTTGCCCTTTGAATTAGTGGCATTTTCAGCCGCAAATACCAGCCATACAAGCCAAAAATTTACGAAAGTCGAGACGTCATAGCTGGAGATGCGTAAATAGCTACAATTTGGAGCACACCTCGTCATCTCTCTAGCAACACACTGCTGCCAACCCCGGGAATTAGACACATATTTTATTATAATGGTCGGGAAATAAGACATCAGAATGTACCCAACTAACAGGCGGCTGTCTGACTCGTGTTCCCAGTATCAGATTATATATAATGATTGTACTTAGTGGGAGGACGCCTGTTTGAAATGGCGTCGTTACATGACGTCATTTAGCTGCCCGAGTTGCCAATGGGTAGACCAGTAGCCGATTTCATCAAAATTGCAAAGTATACGTATCTAGCAAAGTATACTTTGAGGGAGTAATCATTTATTTTCCCCGAAATGCATTATTTCATATACATGTAGAACTAATCACTGCATATATTTGATGATTAAAAGTATGCATAATTATTATACTGAATTTATTACATTATCACAGCCATAATGGCTGTGATAATGTAATAAATTCAGTGTAATAAAAATTAATAACTTTATCCTTAAATTGAAAATTTCTCCCTCATAGTATACTTTGCTAGATAAGTATACTTTGAAATGTTGGTGAAATAGGCTACAGGGCTAACATATTTGGCCCCTAGTTCACTTAAATAACCATACCTGGATGTTAGCAACATCAGTCAGAATTAGATGTCACAATTGTGTTGTGTTTTGAATACTTGAACAATAAAAGGCTAAAACCCAAGAGACCCCCTGTGAAATATGGACATACAGTCGAACCTCCCCGAACGGCCACCTCTCTACAACAGCCACCTCTCTGTAACAGCCGCTATTTTATATCCCAAATGGATGATTTCATCTATATCTAACCCTTACACTGCTGAGCATGAACATTGTCGTTTGATGTTGATTTTGCATTCTTTCTCAATAAAAACATGTTTTGACAGCATTTTAGAATCATTTCCATTGGAAATGATTCTAAAAAATCATTTCCATTGGAAATGATTCTAAAATGCTGTCAAAACATGTTTTTATTGAGAATTATTGAAGAAAATAAATAAACATCAGACGATAAAATTGTATTCAGCATTAACCTCCCTACAACAGCCACCTCTCTATAACAGCCAATTTTGCCTCTTCCCATGGGTGGCTGTTGTAGAGAGGTTGCACTGTATATTCAAAAGTGGCTGTGACTAGAGTAGTGATGCATATGTGATTTGTGACTAGCATAGCTCGTGATCGAATAGCACACTCACCTTATAGCGATCTATATTGCTTGTTAGAAGCATGACGGGCGTTTCATTGTTTGAATGGCGAACAGTGCAGGTCCTGATCAGCATGTACGGGTGGATCTGGATCTACACCGCTCATAAAATCCATAATCCAAATTTCTCCAGTCTCAGCCACATATACCATACAACAAGCACGGTAACAAGGTGTATGATCACGTGGTTAAAACAACAACAACAAGTACTGAAACTTCCAGAAGCCCTCCGATTCAACGTACGTATTCTTTTAGTTTGTCCTTATTATGTAACGGATTTTTATGAAATATTGCACATCAAACGCGTCTTGTTAAGCTGCATTTGTTGGTATCGGTACTTTGGCCCAAACTTCTTTCGTTGTTGCCAATAATCGATTTCCGATTTCCGGGACCATCAAATGCAACTCGTGAAGACTCGTTTGCTGCGCCATATTTCATCAAAATCCGTTGCCTATTAATGAAAATATCAAATAATACTTACTTTGGCGTGTGGGCGCTTGCAACACTTTCAGTAACCACGTGATCATGCACCTTGGGTAAAGACACAGCGATGATCGCAGTCTCTAAGAGGCACTGTCGTGCACCCCGTGACTAGTTGTGTACGATCCCACAATGACATTCAAACACACAAAACGATAAAAAAAATGTAATTTACACGACAGTAAAGCCAACAAAATGACCAACAAAAACGAATTCGCAATGAAAAAGAAAGTCCCAGGAAATGTAGCTAAACTTGGAACGGTCAATAGGAAGCATATTTAATTTACCTCCGCTCCGTAAGTAACGCTGATTAATACAAGTTACCAAAAGGCAATGATACGTGAAAAACACATCTCGACTGCTGTGGTGAAAATAGGTACTATACATCTATACATATATACGTATTTATCCCGTTAACACCGTATGTGCCGTGAAACACTGTGCCAGGAAACATTTTTGACATCCTGTCAACACGACCTAATCACTGCGTATGAATATGTGCGGTGGCTGGGGTTATATTTTTGCATTTTACATCCATGTGTAGGTGTTGACGGGATAAATAGAATAGTAGGTTAGTGTAGTGCCGTGAATGGGAAAACTATCTGGCGCAGCACGGAAACGGGCAGAGCCTCGCACATCCCGTTTCTTAAGCCTTGCCAGAATGTTTCCCAATTCACGGCACTAACCTACTATTCTCTATATAAGTATTTATGTGAAATAATATTCACAGCTCCAGATAATATGTGCATGTGCGTAAATAATAATGTCAAATAATAATGTCAGAAAAAAACCTCTAAAAACCAGAAACAGTGAGTACTGAAAAACAATTAAAAGTTTCAATAATCAATGAGATCAGTGAAGTTGTCAATGAAACAAAATCCTGAAAATTCAAGATACATGTGATTGGTGTTTTCTTCTATAGCTACATTTATTTTCAGTAAATGGAACGCATGTGGTCCGGTCTGGCTGTTTGTCTTGTTTTTCGTCATTGAAAACTCACAGTCACGAAGTTAGGTACCGTTGAAAAGTGAACATGCTACGTTATTTGAATGGCGTACAGCGTAGGCCCTGATCAGACTGTGTGGATACGCAGTCTGATCAGGGGCTATGCTGATTGCAAACGCTGCACCACCCTTTGGCAGCTTGTTCCACATGCATACACATTCTGGTCATGAATTTTATAGCGGATAAAGGCTATTTTAAAAGTCGGTTCACAGAAACTTGGAAAAGTCGCGGGAATACTGGACGAGGCCTTCCGGCCTTCGTCCAGTATTCCCGCGACTTCTGATGTACGTGTTTCAGAGTTACGCGTTGGCGTATTTTCTCGTAGTTCGGCGAAATTACCGTAGACTTATCTTTAATCTGAAACATGCATCTGTTTTCGCTATAAGTGAAGCGGAAAGATTTTGGAAGATTGTGAAATGTGGCAATCTGGGTCAGACGAAAGGGCTATAGACCTTTGCTATAAAAAAATAAGTACATGTATTAACATAAATACATTTTGAATACACTTCCATGCATATTTAAATGTTGAAGCATTGTTCATTGCTGTTCTTATGTTGCAATGCAAGCATATGCTTATTATTAGGCCATATAATGTATATTTTAGTAAACACAAGAAAATCTTTGTTACATTCGTTCGTTCGTTGAACTCTGTTCTTCGTTCATTCGTTTATCCATCCATCCATCCATCCATCCATTCATTCATCAACCCATCCATCGATCCATCCGTGCATTAATTTCATTTTGTAGATATGTGTCCGTATGTTTTTTTGTATTGTGTAGAGCCCTTCAAGTTAGAGCACTAATTGTGCCGTGTTGTAAAATTACTGCCTAATAATTCCAGCACAAACATATTTACACAATTCCCTAACATTTGATTGGCCCGTAGCAAGTCTCTGTCCAAAATTTATATCCCAGTAAACTCCCACGCCGAACTACTTTCTACAGGTGCGCTGTCAGTGATGTCAATGTAAACAAATGGCTGTCGTCTGTCAAAATAAACACATTTTCTTGATGAATTTATTTAAAATGCTGGAATTATAAGGATTGAATGGCCTTTTTGTGGAATTTATCGGGGATATAAACTTGGAAAAGTCGCGGGAATACTGGACGAGGCCTTCCGGCCTTCCCGCGACTTTTCCAAGTTTATACCCCGATAAATTCCACAGAAAGGCCATTCATTCCTATAGTAGCATGTAAAACATCCTACTGTTCTTAGTATATCCTGGACCATTGTCCGCACTAGATAGTCAGCCTTATATTATATACCTACCCATGAAATACATAGTTATACGATGTAAATAAAAGTCATATGTTCTCATCGATGAAAATACGATTACTTGTGCTATATATATTCATAACGCGCACCTACAGTGCCTGACTGCAAATAGGCTGCAAATACACATTCAGTCTAAAAAAACTGCTAATTTCCATGGAGCGGTATATAATAAATAGAATATTCATATTTTTGCAACGAATATGACATATATGTTCATCAAGTGGAGTGGAATGTCCATATTTCACGAGTGCCGTTAGTGTGTAATATAATTTCCAAGCAAAGACGTGCAATGCCCCCTATATATCATGTCGTGAAATGATGGAAGAATCAGACCTAAGTCCCAGAAAATTGCCAATTCCAAAACGATACCCCACCCACCAATTTCCATAGCATGACAATTGGTGGGTGGGGTAACGTTTTGGAACGTTTATGAATTGGAAATTTTATGATAGACTATACGCACATAAGCCCTAAGTCAATCAATCAATCAATAAATCATACATTATATCAATCAATCAATCAATCAATCATCTCTGTTACAGGATCTATAGATTTTCTCGCGGAATGGCAACGTGACACGGACGAGGAGGTGAGAAAGCCGGTGCTGACCGAGGGTCTGTGCCGGAATCGCCCAAGGACGGGACCTGATACGGCGTATGGGGTCGACGGGGCATGGAGCATCAATATGGAGAACGTAGTCAGAGGTAATACTATATGTATATAGACAATGTACATGTTTAGGATTAGTAATAATCTTACTACTTTTATAATGGGTATTATGGCGAGATTAACGCCTGCGTTAATCTCGCCATTATACCCATTATAAAAGTAGTAAGATTATTACTAATCCTAAATACCTCTAGGGAGTGGGGATAATTGACGCTGGTGTGGTGAGGAACTGGTACCAGGTCAGGTTATTCGAACTTCAGGGCTGAATATATATGTTTTCTTCTTAACTATTCAGTTCTGATTTTAGGATTTTCCCTTCATCACAACAGACATATGGTATTCGACCCCATTAACCCGGCCTAAAATGACCGTAAATGACCGTTAAACACCATTAAGTAATAAATACATAATCTCGCCCAGATTATCAAGGTTTCTGAAAATCTAGTGGCAATGCGAACTCGCAATCAAGCAATTTGAGTGTCTGGAGTCTGAGCTGCAGCCAATCAAGCTGCTTGATTTCAGGCACAATATTCGAGTAATTCTCAAAAAAAAAAAGAAATTGACAAATATTAGCGGTGGCGTATATTAAACAAATCGATAGCAACATTCCATTATGTCGTATATGTAAACTAGCAACACAATACTCCTTATTGTATGTAAAATATAAATTAGACACATATGCACATTACAGTTTGCAACACTTTATCGATGCAAGTGTTAAGAAAATCTAAATTTCACGGCTTTTTGTGAAATTCGGAAACTTCGAAGCATTTTTATCCCGTCAACACAGTGCGTATGTGCCGTGAAACACGGTGCCGTGAAACATTTTTGATATCCAGTCAATACAATTTTTGCATTTTACAGCCATTTGTAGATGTTGACGGGATAAATAGAATAGTAGGTTAGTGCCGTGAATGGGAAAAAATATCTGGCGCGGCACGGAAACGGGATGTGCTCGGCAGAGCCTCGCCGATCCCATTTCCTGAGCCTTGCCGGATATTTTTTCCCATTCACGGCACTAACCTACTATTCTCTATCTAATTTCCTTATTTCTGAACCAAAATATATGTTGTGACCACTCATTTGAACCGTCTCGGCGAGACGGTTCAAATGAGTGGTCACAACATATACTTCTGATGAGAAATAAAGAAATTCTTGAGCCTTGTCGGATATTTTTTCCCATTCACGGCACTAACCTACTATTCTCTATATCTTGGGGAAAATAACTAATTCGGAAGTGGCCGTCTGTCTTACACCTTTCCAATGACAAACAGGTGACAGTTGCGACCATATAAAACAGTCAACCAGTTTAGTAACTATCACTAAAGTGACACAAATATTATATTTCATTTACTGCAACAACTTCACTGTCTTATGCACAGGTTGAAGTAATGAACCAATTATAAAGGGGCTATGCATGTGTAAAAAACATTAAATATATATAAAAACAAATAGAAACAAATAAGCTAACATTTTTTGTTTACTCCATCTTATAACACATTACCAAGGTCCCTATGTTTTTAATATGTTGTACTCGGACGGCCTCGAGATAACGGACCCTCACGAAACAGTCAACCGATATATAACATTGTCGCCCATTGCAGAAGTTAGGTAAATGTTAGCCCTCCGCAACGATATATTCCCCGATGCGCTATGTCAATGTTTTTTCGAGCTATGGATTATTTTGTTCAACACAATTATGCATGTTAATCTAGTCGTAAGACATCGGGCACATTTGTTTCATTGGGCATCACGTACGGGGCGCCAAGTGGGACATGGCTCAATTTTGTCAACAAAATTCATTTTTGTGCAACAAAATTCAATTCTGTGTCACAAAATTCACTTTTGTGCCACAAAATTCAATTCTGCGTAACAAAATTCAATTCTGTGTCACAAAATTCAATTTTGTGCCACAGAATTCAATTCTGTGTAACACAATTCAATTCTGTGTCACAAAATTCACTTTTCACTTTTGTGCCACAAAATTCAATTCTGTGTCACAAAATTCAATTCTGTGCCACAGAATTCAATTCTGTGTAACACAATTCAATTCTGTGTCACAAAATTCACTTTTGTGCCACAAAATTCAATTCTGTGTCACAAAATTCAATTCTGTGCCACAGAATTCAATTCTGTGTCACAAAATTCAATTCTGTCAATTCTGCACACGCATGTAAGAAGGACTACCATTGGTCAGAAACTGCACTGGAGAAATGGGTCACGGTCGCCGATCTGCACATTCAATGTCGATGATTCATTTCTCGTTCTGCCGATGATTCATTTCTCATTCTGCCATTTTGCTTCTTTTGCTTAACTATCTCCAAACAGTCAAACGTTGACAAACCCATTCGTATTTAAACTCATTTGCGTTATAAGTGTACACATAATTCATGTACATGTAGATCTGTCCCAGTTAAATCAATAATACACGCGCTGTGGCATGTGTCCTGACTGCTGTCTGTGTTTATAAACAGAATGTGTGTATTGGGCCATTTGAGGAAACCATTTGTAGTATTTGTGTAGATACCATGGATACTAAGATGGTGTATACTGTAAATAATGCATGTAGACACATAGTTGCGAACACGTAACTTCGCAACTAGTAGACACAGATCCAATACCATTTGTTTCACAAGGTTAGATCTACTGTTAGAATACGACGTCATCTAATGTCATTTTCGAGCATAAAACGTTACCTGATAAATAGAATACCAGGCTAGTGTATTTTAATATCAAGTTTATCAGGCTCGGCTCGGAAACGGTAGGAATTCCTCGGCAAGCCTCGGAATTCCTACGCGTTTCCTAGCCTTGCCTGATAAACTTGATATCAAAATACATTAGCCTGGTATTATCTATATATGGGCATGCTCTCAGGTCTAGCTATGTCCCGGCTACTTTATGTTTGACCCTGTTTACATAATTAAGGGAAAATTCTGAATATTTTTCTTATTTCTCCTTCAAAGTATATATGCTTATATGGTGTGACCACTCATTTGTAATCATAATATAACCAAAATAACTGTCCATAAAGAAGTATAATATTGATATATTGGGTTCTATTTTCGCATTGAAATATTTAAACCTGCAAGTGTACTCCACCATCTAGTAAAATGGACTAAGACCGATCTCAACCAATCAACGTAGAGATGACATAGACTATCCTACGCAAACAATTTTTTGTGGACAAAAATGAATTCTGTCCCACAAAACTGAATTTTCTTCACAAAACTCAATTCTGTCTTACAAAATTGAATCCTTTATAACAAAAATGAATTTTGTATACGAAACGTATGCAGAATTGAATTTTGTGACACAGAATTGAATTTTGTGACACAGAATTGACAGAATTGAATTTTGTGACACATAATTGAATTTTGTGACACAGAATTGAATTTTGTGATTTTTAGTGTTACAAAACTCAATTTTGTACACATAATTAACCTGTCCTGCATGGCGCCCCGTATCACGGGATGGTTGAAAATAGCCAAAATTTACTTCTTTTCTGAGGGCGGCAGTTGACTTATAAAAATCACCGTCTCTCACAATCAGTAAAGGAGGCTCTTGCGACAAATATTGAAAAATACTCGCAAATAAAGAACAAATCGCGAGCCACAATACAAATGCACTAACCGCATCAGATGTGTTTAATTAATTGTTTACAAAGTTACCTCGCCCATCTATTTTTGGCCAGAAATTTCAACACGACTGAATTTGTTGGAATTGTTTTCATGAAAACATGAGGCACAGAGACTTTGTTATGTCTTGTTCTATCACTTGTAACTCCACACCATTTCCTGAAAATGATTCCAAAGCGGGGTCATAACCACCTCAAATTTTCGCTACAGATGCTCGAAAAATACCTTAAATTCTGACGCGAAACCGTACCGGCGAGACAGCATAGCATGCGCCATTTTCCAAGATGTCAAAATCAACCGGAGCTAACTTTCAGTTTCGTAGAATTATGAAATACATATAGAAAATATATAAGTATATAGAAAATCGTCTACCCCCTTTTTAAAGCTAGCCGCCCACTGTCCCATGAGACCTTGGCTTTCCCGATGACGCGTCAGCTGGTACCGTTTCATAGCTGTGTTGACAATATCAGCTGGTATCCGGCTGGTAACCAGTCAATGTAACATAACGCGTATGCGTGATACTCCACGAATATCAACCAATCATAAGGGAAAACCCATCAAGATTAGACAACATGGGTTCCCGAGAAAGTATACTAATGTCGGTGCGAATCAATTGCACAATGAATTGACGCATTCGACGGGGTATAAATGAAGGTTTGATCAAAGGTTCGATTGGACACAATGTTTTTTCGATGCAAAATGTTTCGTTACGGGCCGGGACGACGACGTAAAAGTGTACTTTGAGGCCGATGTTTGCGCTGTCATATAGCAGTATTGGCTTCGAAAATGTCTTCCGACTAATCAAAAATGCTCAATCTTGCTGAAAAAAATATCTATAGCTCGAAAATGCGTTGTCATAGCGCATCGGGGAATTTATCGCTGCGGAGGGCTAACATTTTCCTAACTTCTGCAATAGGTGACAATTATATAATTCAGTTGAATGTTTCGTGAGAATCCGTTGTCTCGAGGCCGTCCTAGTACGGTCCATTAAAAGCATAGCGACCTTGGTTAATGTGTATAGGAGGGAGTAAATATTTTGTTTAGCTTATTTTGTTTCAGTTATTGATGCTTTTTTGTATATTTAATGTATTTATATACCATGGTCAGTCACTGCAACCTGTCGTAGTATGCTGTATATTTGCAGTAAATAAAATTTGCGTGTTTCTCGTATATCTCTCATGTTTGCGTATTGATTACACTAGTGTTACACTTTTGTGCATTGGAACCCTTCTAACCGGACACCCTTGGAGGTCCCCATGGTATCGTGTTTATCTCTAAACATCAGGGGGCCGTTTCACTATTCTTCGTTCGACTAAAATGTTCGAAAGTGCAAACTTAATTACACTTCACATGGTTTCTTGGTTTCTTGTAAATAATTATTATATTTTCATTTATTGAGCATAGGCTGCATATGCAACCTATGCTCAATAAATGCAAGTCCATATATTGAAATATCCAGACTATCTTAAATTTGCACTTACGACCATTTTAGTCGTACGAAGTTTAGTGAAACGGGCACCAGTGCTTCCCAATTCATATGCTATATGTCAGGCACCAAGCAGGCAGGCATGCATCTAGTACCATTTATGATGCCACCGCAACGAAAGTTTTCGATGGCATATAGTGTTGACACTGTCCATCCGTCCGTCCGTCCCTCAATCCGTCGACACTTTTCCTTGTCCGGCGAACTCCTTCTACAGTTTTAGGCCGAGTCTCTTCATATTCGGGATACAGCCCTACCATCATGTGCAAAAGGGCGTAGCGTAAAAATTTTCGCTGTTCCACTGATCCATCCGCAGTTATGCCCCTTTTTCAACTCTGAAAATAGTATTTGTTTCTTGTCCGGCGAAGTACATCTACAGTTGTTGGCTGATTTTCTTCATATTCGATATACAACCTACCATCAAGTACATGAATACGTAGCTTAAAAGTTTCGCTGTTACACTGATACATCAAGAGTTATGGCCCTTTTTCGACTCAGAAAATATTGTTTATCCTTGTCCGGTGAACTACTAGAGATTTTGGGTGATTCTCTTCATATGCGGTATACAGGAGTGCGTAATAATTCCAGCACAACAATATTTACACAATTCCCTAACATTTGATTGGCCCGTAGCAAGTCTCTGTCCAAAATTTATATCGCAGTAAACTCCCACGCCGAACTACTTTCCGTAACCGTGAGGTGCAGTTAAAATAATTCTTAAGAAAACGGAAAATAAACACATTTTCTTGATGAATTTATTTCAAATGCTGGAATTATATGGAATTAATGGCCTTTTTGTGGAATTTATCGGAGATATAAACTTGGAAAAGTCGTGGGAATACTGGACGAGGCCTTAACAAATTACAATTTTTTCTTTTTTTTTTTTTTTTCGAAATTGTTATTTTTTTTATCGCTTCGTCCAGTATTCCCGCGACTTTTCCAAGTTTATACCCCGATAAATTCCACAAAAAGGCCATTCATTCCTATAATGTAAACTGTTTCGCTCTCCCATCGACATTACGCAAACATTGTATTAGCGAGCCTACCTCACCAAACCCGCGGTTACCTATGTAAACAGCGGGTTTGGTGAGGTTGCCGCGCAATAGGTAATGCGGTCAAATAGGTCACGATGCAGTGACTATTTTCAATCAATAACTTATGTTGTAAGCGATTGTAATGTGTATTTTCAATATTTATATTATTAAAATGTATCATATCGGTACCCCTTTAAGTAATATTTGTATATTTTAAATGTAATGATGTTGTCATGAAGCGCATGAATATAAGTATTAATTAATCCAGTTTATATTGAGGCAAATCACACAGCCTAAAAACATAGTGCTGGAGTATAAACCATAGTATCGTATATTATTCATAAGTATATCACTATTAAACATTAATTACAATATGTATGCATATTATTAAAACAGTAGATGCTACCGCTGTTTCGCTGTATGTGATATTTATAACAAAATATTTTTTTTAATTCGTCCGCGTACGGATTTCTGTCACACAAAGCGCCATTTTCAGTTCATATTTTGACCTGTGCATATGAACCGGACTAAGTTTAAACAACGCTCGATTCCGTCCAATTCAGATTTCTCTGCAGAATGTTCAGACTAACTACATATTAAGTAATGTTGCTAAATAAGTATTAACGGCTGGAACATGGTTATCACTAAAAGGAAGAAACCACAGTCGTATTATTGAAAAATAAGATTTACCTGAGACCTCATGGAGGCCGCCATTAATCCAGTGTAAACAATAGACCGTGTGATCCCATTTCCTGAGTAGCCCCCGCTTAGTGAAACGATGTGCTAATCATGATATTATGTTCCCCAATAATTGGAAACGGTTTGAATTTCTCGGTAAAAACTACGAAAGTCATACAAAAATAACGATGTATATTTAACATTGGATACGCTTAAACGGTATTACTCTCTCATCGGATCGTCAGTTGTCGTCGATAGCGATTTAACGTACTGATCTGGTCTTAATTTATTGTCAACTTTCAACGCCATTTACAGAATATATGGTTAATTTTGGAAATAAATAACGGCAAATTACGATGACGTCTGCTCTGAAATATCTGTCAACTTGCGGACGTAATTTAAGGAAATCGATTATATTTTAAGGCTACATCTGTGACTAATTACGAATTTATGTATGGTCTTTGGCTACACCCGACACATTACACAGATCTAGTTGTAAATACACGTCGCTTTGTGTGGGGAAAAAATCGATAATGCGTAGTTGTGTGTGCCGAGGTGTTGATCTGATGACACCACACAGCTGTGACCCTTAGGCAATGTTTTGAAATTGACGTGTCGTTTTGATGTGTGCCGCAACACCTCGCTGTCGGAGACAACATGACAATTAACGATATACTCTCGATTATACACAGATCTATTAGACGGCTGGTTATTTAAAATAAAGATTAGTTCAGTACACCTTCGCCGATATTGTTTTTAGAAAATCAGTAATATTTTCCGTAAATGGTGTTGAAAAGTTGACAAAAATTCTATCACCGTATTTAGTTGTGCCGATATTGTTTTAAAAAAGTCAGTAATTTTTTTCCGTAAATGGTGTTGAAAATTGACAAAATATATAGCCGCATTTCTCCGATATTCGTTTAGAAAATCACCAATATTTTCTGTAAATGGTGTTGACACAAAATGCAGCGTTCACGCGGAATTCAAATAAAATACAAAATAATAATTTAATAAATAGACGCCGATGGCTACTGTGTTTGCGGCCAGTGAATTCTGGTCGTGGTAGCCACAGGCGCAGTTCGAACAGTGTTGTGAGCAGATGGAGGACAATAATTATTTCAAATTCATAAACAAATGTTTGCTGTCCGAAAATTAATTAATTGTGACAGCCAAAAAAAAAAAGATTTTGGGACAGTAAAACATTATATGGTATAGACAGTATAGACATAGACAGTACCTCAAACTTAAAACATCAGTAACAAACTGTCTGTGTATATATTACTTAAAGACAGACACTTTAATTGTTGGTAAGTTTCTATCAATTTATAGGTATTTTTATTAAAATCATAAAATTGTGAAAATATTAAAAAATATTAAAATCACAAAAATAATATATATGGAGAATTTTTTTTTATACCACGTCGAGGTTTGAACCCCCGACCCTTTCGGGAATCGGTAATTAAATCATTGTAGCCGGCGACCTTAACCTCACGACTGTTGCTCCATTTATGACAATCAAAGTTATACAGAAGTGCTATCAGTATTACGCCACCATTTGAACGTAATAATTATTAAATTATTTGCAACTCCATCTACAACAATACCGTTACAGAGATACGCTATTGAAACAACATGTATTAGTACCCATAACATAACAAAGTAATGTATCATTATATATCACAGGAGATAGCTTAAAACTATATATTCTAATCATAAACAGAACAATCCGCTTGGCTCGTATGAAAATAGTTCGCGTGATATTAATTATCTCCCTTGCCGAAAGTAGTTCAGTGATTTATTAATTCCAAATAAGACGTGTTTGCGTAATGGATCCATCCTCAGTAGCTCAGTAGGAGGCTCTCCCTTCGTCAACTCTCATTTATTTTCCTTGTCCGGCGAACTACTTCTACAGTATTTGGCAGATTCTCTTCATATTCGGTATACAGCCCTACCATCAAGTGCAGGGGTGCGTAACGTAAAAATTGTCGCTGTCCCACTGATCCATCCGCAGCAATGCAATGCCCCTTTATCGACTCTGAAAATATTATTTTTTCCTTGTCCTTCGAACTGCTTCTGCAGTGTTGGCCGATTCTCTTCATATTTAATATACAGCCCTACCATCAAGTACAGGAGTGCGTAACGTAAACATTTTCGCTGTCCCACTGATACATCCAGAGTTATGCCCCTTTTGCGACTCTGAAAATATTGTTCTTCCTTGTCCGGCGAACTACTTCTACAGTTTTTGGCCAATTATCTTCATATTCGGTATACATCCCACCATCAAGTACAGGGGTGCGTATCGTAAAATGTTTCGCACTTCCGCCGATCCATCCGCAGTTATGCCGCATTTGCGACTCTGATTTGTTTTACTTGTCCGGCGAACTACTTCTACAGTTTTTTGGCCAATTCTCTTCATACTCGGTATACATACCAACAATCAAGTGATGGACCGCAATAGCCAAGTGGTGGGCGCGTCAGACTGCTGATCCAACGGTCGTGGGTTCGAGCCACACAGGAGGCGTGCGGTGTGTCCTTGAGCAAGACACTTTATCCACAATGCTTCAGTCCACCCAGCTGTAAATGGGTACCGGCTAATTACCTCGATTGTTTTTGCATTGTATGTACATGATTGTATATATGAAATAAAGTATAATCTACATCTCTAAGTTCTCAACAGGGGTTTGAGATTAATGGAAGATAGAAGTGCAAGAGTGCGTAACGTAAAGATGTTCGCTGTCCCACAATTCCATCCGCTGTTATGCCCCTTTTTTAGACTCAGAATATATATGTTTTCCTTATCCGGCGAACTACTTCTACAGTGTTTGGCCGATTCTCTTCATACTCGGTATACATTCCCACCATCAAGTGCAGGAGTGCGTAACATAACAGTTTCTCTGTCCCACTGATCCATCCGCAGTTATGCTCCTTTTTCGACTCTGAACATTTTTATCCAATCACTCACTGGTTGCTGTTGTATTCATGAATGCTCCATAGCGGTGGCAGTTTGTTCTACAAACAAATGTCAAGTTTAACTAGCTGTCGGTTCACCAACTACTGTCTGTTTCACGAAAGCTGCCCAAATTTTACGGCCATATAAACAATTCAAAAACAATATTTTTTTCGATAATATTAAATTAAAGGAAAATTTAAGAAAGAGTCTTCTTTTTATTTCGTGAAATTTGGTCAAATATTAATTTTATTACGAAAAATTGATTTCTCTATGGGAATTTAACATGGGGGAAAAAGAGTTAGAGGAGTTGTGGGAGGAGTCAAAAAACGAAATTGACTCCGAAACCTAGCTAGATAGCTTGGAAATGATCTAACTAAGAAAACAAAAGTTAAATTTTAAAAATCGGTCCGGTATTTCTTAAATTCTAAAAAAAAGATGTCTATGGGGATTTAACATGGGGAAATTGTTTTTTCGCAATAAAATCAATATTTGACCAAATTTCACGAAATAAAAAGAAGGTTTATTCTTAAATTTTCCTTTAATTTAATATTGTCGAAACAAATATTGTTTTTGAATTGTTTATATGGCCGCACAATTTGGGCAGCTTTCGCGAAACAGACAGTAGCCATATCAGCCCGAGCGGAGGAAGGCTCGAACATTCGACCTCCCGGTTGCGTTCCTTATCCACGCCAACTGGTATATCTTATACGACAACTTCCATAAATTTGTATCCGTCCACTTTCAGACGGCTTCTCCACCAGTAACTTTTCCATCGTGACAACATTCAAACCATCCATGGATTACACAGTCCAGCTTTTCTCATTTCGTGGGTCGTACGGACAGACGGACCTCGAGTTTAACGTGGGACCGGAGGAGGCGGAGCTAGTCTACACCGGCACTGTGGCTGATCCGAAAAACATTCCTGAGGCGAAGAAATGGAAACTTCCCCTCAACGTTACTAAGGATGAGTAAGTTTCAGCGAGTGTAGTACGATGTCACGATAACGACAAGGCAATACCACGATACGACGACACCGATAAAAGGATTGCGCCGGTTACTAGATGAAAATCAATAATAATTAGAGTAATTAATAATTGAGCCATGACACAAAATATACCGTCAGTTCTCTGCAACTGCAGGTGAACACCATATGCCTGCATGGTTGTGTGCCGGCTGGTCTGGGCCTATACTAGTCACAGAGGACTGAATGTAAATTTTCTCTTGTGGTGGCTTATAAAATTGTATCATGTCAAATATTTATAGAATAACAGGGTGCATGCTCACGTGGTTATAACAACAACAACAGTGGCTGAAAGAGTTGAAATCTTGCCCACTCCAAAGTAAGTAGTATTTGATAGTTTCCTTAATATGAAACGGATTTTGATGAAATATGGCGCAGCAAACGCGTCTTCATGAGCTGCATTTGGTCGTCCAGGGAGTTCGGCACAGACTTATGTCGTTTTTGCGAACAATCGATTTCCGTGTCTACCGACACGGACATCGATTCTTCGCAAAAACGACAGAAGTTTGGGCCAAGGTACAGCTACCACAAAATGTAGCTTAACAAGACGCGTTTGATGCGTCATATTTCATCAAAATATTTAGGTAATGAGGACAATATAAAAGATGGATTTTGGAAGTTTCAGTACTTGTTGTTGTTGTTAGTACCACGTGATCATACACCTTGAATAAGTCGTATGCGAATTTTAAACACCCTGGCATATTTTGGATGAGGTGGATGTTATGCCCATTTACTCTGTATGCTGTACGACCATGTCTTATCGGTGGGTGGCAGATGGGAGTACGCGATGGGTAATTTAACGATCGGGGTTCATCCTTACCGGAATTCCGACTGGAGACCTGGTTTTGCCCTCACATACGTCTTTGGTATTTTGTATGTGACAGTTTAATCTGGTTCTATCGCTTATGTGAGTATTACGATTACTCGTAATTCTATTTTAGGGGAAGGGGCCAAGTGACTTTGGTGTGGTATGGACCTGGCACCAGGTCAGGTTATTCTAATTTCAGGGCTGAATATATCGTTTCTAGATGTAAATATTCCGTTCTGATTTTTGGATTTTCCCCCACCCCCAATGCTGCAGGTTAAAACGGGATCGAACCCGTTTGCCCGGCCTTACATCACCTTAGCTGTTGATAGGCCGTTAAACACCAATAAACAAACAAACTTATCGCCGCCTACAGCTATTGTGCTATATGCGGCGTGCGTTACATGTATATGTACATGATATGGAGCCCCGCACGGGACATGGATTTCTTTTTTATTAATTCGTTCCCACGAAATAACAATTCGTTCCCCCAATTTAACAATTCGTTCCCTCGAATTAACAATTGGTTCCCACGAATTACCAAGTCGTTCCCACGAATTACCAATTCGTTCCCGTGGGAGAATTATACATGCCCTGCGGGGCTCCGTAATGTGATGCGTTACAGTGTGTCATCTACGTTATTTCCATATGTTTCACAACTGGGGCCCGTTTCACTAAACTTCGTATGACTACAATATTCATAGATGCAAATTTAGGATCGTCGGGAAATTTCAATTAATAGATTTCCATTTATTGAGCATAGTCTGCATATGCAGCCTATGCTCAATAAATGTAAATCCAATACTTGTTTACAAGAAAACATTGTTAATGTGAAATTTACACATAGTATCATAATTTTGCACTTACGAACAGTTTAATTTTACAAATTATAGTGAAACGGACCCCAGCATCCTATCGTATTACCACGTACTGTATAAGGCCGGAATTTTGTTAAAATGATTACCAGTCCACAATCTGCGTTACTTTCAGGTGGCACCCTGTATTGTTCAGCGTGTCCACTTATATGCCACAATTGTATCTCACCACATTCTGCCTATACAGTAAAATGTCGATATTTGGTTGAGACGGATTTTGGTGGGAATAATTGATTTTTCATTCCACAATCTACGTTACTTTCAGTTGGCACCGAGTATCGTTCAGCGTGGTTGGCGGCGTGATCACCCTGTTCCATAACTGTGACTACATCGACTACATCGAGGATACCGGAGTACTCAGCAAGGACGGCTTCTTCTATTTCGCCAGTCCTGACCAAGTATTCAGGGTACCGTAATTATTTATGTAATGGTGCTGAACGGCCTGTCAACCGCTAAGGTTATTTTAGTCCGGGTTAAGGGGGGGAAATCCCCAAATCAGAATTTAGTACCTCTCTAAACCGGACAGCCTGGGAGATCCATGGGTGTCCTGTTTGGAGAGATGCCACAGCAAATCCAAGGTGCATGATCACGTGGTTACAACGGCAACAACAATTGATGAAAGTGTTGAAAGCGCGCCCACTCCAAAGTAAGTATTATTTGATATTTTCCTTTAATTGGCAACGGATTTTGATGAAATATGGTCAACAAACGCGTCTTCTTGAGCTGCATTTTGGTGGTCTCTGGAGTTCGGCACATACTTATGTCGTTTTTGCGAAGAATCGATTTCCGTGTCTACCGACACGGAAATCGATTCTTCGCAAAAACGACAGAAGTTTGGGCCAAAGTACCGAGACCACCAAATGCAGCTTAACAGGACGCGTTTGATCCGCCATATTCATAAAAATCCGTTACATAATAAGGAAAACATAAAAGAATGCGTACTTTGAATCGGAGGGCTTCTGGAAGTTTCAGTACTTGTTGTTGTTGTTGTAACCACGTGATCATACACCTTGAAATATGTTTATGAGAATTACAAGACATGTATGTGCTCTGTGCAAGCATGCAAACCCATCAAAATTATTGACACTAACGTTAAATATGACTGTCCGGTATTTGGTAATATTACATTGACCTACACAATTAACATCTGGTAGCCCCATCCGATTTGTATGCATTGATAGTTTTGATAATTTCTGCCTACCTGTCACGATCACGTTGAATTCTGAGTCTAAGCAACTCCACTATGTTTACGCACAATCTGTGTTGTTTATACAGGGTATCATCCAGGATCTACTTTACGTACCGATTGACCTGGCTGCGTATGAACACTGTAACCGGTACTGCCCGGACTGTGAATACGAGTTTCCGATACCAATTGTCGCCGTAGACACGAGAGGGGAGAACCGAACGTATGCAGCCGAGTACGAGGCAGGATCGGAAGTGGACGGGATTCTCGTGGCGGGCGGGAAACAAGGAGCTGTTGTTGGATTCGTGGACAAGGAAGGCGGACCGGCGGCAGTTTTTGTAAGTTTTATTTTCGCTACATTATTTACGTAGTTTCTGATTATGATATTTAACCCTTTCAACCCTAAGGAACTGGAATAGACTGTGATATGCTAATGTTCCGACCAATCCAATGGTCACAAATTGATTTTCAGATTCGTCCATTTATGAAAAGGGAGTGTTTTTGTTCTCAAAAATATTAAAATTACTTTCAAAAAGTGCAGATCCTGATGAGACGGCTCGTAACGAGCATGTAAACATGTGTCCAACTATTTGTTATTTGCAGAAGAGTCTGAGACAAACATACATTTCTACAATAGACATTTAAAAATAAATGATTTTCTTGTCATTGAAATGTTTTACCAGTATACTGTAGATATCTGGTTCACAAATAAGTGACCGAAAGTGCACAGTATGCACACGGGGGTCCCAGGGATTCCGCTGGGGAAAATAAAAAAAAATCGCCACTTCAAAAAAAAAAAAAAAAGTGGTGATTTGTTTTCGAAAATTGTAATTTTTTATCGCCAATTGTTTATTTTTATCGCCAATTGCGAAAGTGGCGATCGCCAGCGGAATCCCTGGGGTCCACATCATCGCTTCCGACATGTGCAGTTGAAGGGCATTAAAGTTAACTGCTGCCTAAATATTACCTTATGTGTTACATGTATTGCCCGTTGTTTGTTTGGCAGGCTGTTGACAAGTATGGGTCAGCCGTGGGCGGTGGGGCAGCTTTAGGCGTACCTTACGTAAGTACCGTACACTTAAAGGACAAGCTAATAGACTATATACACGGCAACATATTTTGCTAACTGATAGATAATGACAATACAAACCACAGACAGCAAACCCCATCCGAATATTCTAATCCTTTCACACGTTATGCACGTTTTCATACGTTTCCCTTTTTATGTAAATACGTGTACGTATATATGCATATTTTCCATCCCAATTCAAAACACAGGACACGAAATCACATAGCTTTTCTCATATATAGTTAACTTACAGCGAAACCCGGCAACATTAGTTAGCCACGCATGTACGTACAGTTGAATGACTCGGTGGAAGATGGGGGCTTTATCCCGTCAACACAGCGCGTATGTGCCGTGAAACACGCTGGAGATGCGGCTGGGGTTATTTCTTTTCATTTTAAAGCTATTTGTAATGTTGACGGGATAAATAGAATAGTATGTTAGTGCCATGAATTTGAAAATATCTGGCGCGCTCGGAAACGGGATGTGCTCGGCAGAGCCGAGCCCATCCCGTTTCCTAAGCCTTGCCAGATATTTTTTCCCATTCACATCATTAACCTACTATTCTCTATATATCCCATCCCTTATGAAGTTAGTCCCTGCTTCCATCTATCCCTTCAATTACAATGTATGCTATACATGTACGTATAATTGACGAGCTCAGTGGAAGAAGGAGTCACTTTTGGACTTAGCCCCCTTATTCCACTGAATCTCGAGTATTCGTACATGTATAACATATTATAGGAATGAATGGTCTTTTTGTGGAATTTATCGGGGTATAAACTTGGAAAAGTCGCGGGCTTCGTCCAGTATTCCCGCGACTTTTCCATTGTTTATATCCCCGATAAATTCAACAAAAAGGCCATTCTTTCCTTATAATTCCAGCATTTGAAATAAATTCTTCAAGAAAATGTGTTTATTTTCCGTTTTCTTAAGGATTATTTTAACTGCGCCTCACGGTTACGGAAAGTAGTTCGGCGTGGGAGTTTACTGGGATATACTTTTTGGACAGAGACTTGCTACGAGCCAATCAAATGTTAGGGAATTGTGTAAATATGTTTGTGCTGGAATTATAGTGTAATCTCTAACCACAACACCAGCACATTTCAGCGTGGTTGGTAATTATGGGTTCCTCTATATTTCTTCCATACATTTTTCCTTCCCGTTCGAGTATGTTATCTGTTGATGATGATGGTTGTTTTAGGGGCCACCCGGACCCCCCGGACCCCGCGGACAGATGGGACCTCCCGGTGTCAGAGGTGAACAGGTACGAATTACGTCACACAACGTTAATATTCACGTGGCGCGTATACTAATTACTTATAACATAACATACGTCACACACGGTTAATATTCACGTTTCGCATATATTAAATACGTATGCTATAGTATGTATTGCCACAGGTATTGCCACTCGGACCTGCGACACACAAAGAATTCCCATTAACAAATACATTACCTCACCCAATTGGTCTCGTACAATACGATGTTCTATTATAGACTGTATGAGACCAAGTGGGTGGGGTAATGTATTTTTTGTAATGGCCATTTTATTTGTGTGTCACAGGTCCGAGTGTGTATTGCTTGCTGGAGATAAACACACCGATGTTTGTCAATGCTACATAATTATATTGTCTGATACCACTGCGCGTCACTATCAGTAAAATAAATATTACTAAATGATTATATCTGTATAGCAGGCACTTGTAATTTTTAGAACTGGTGGAATAGTGACACAATTATACATTTATTTAATTCCTATAAAGAACAGTCTCTGGCTACTGAGTGGGCATGTAGTTTTAATATCGTACTGTTTTACCAATTAAGTACAACATTTGACACGTAAGTGAACATGGAGCCAACATGCTATAGACATTAGGTGCACGAAAAGTGAACATCAAAGTGAACATCGCGTGTAACCATTTCTGTCGCAAAGACAATGAACACACACTTCAATAGCAATCACATACGGACAAGTACCTAATGTACATGTTAATCATGTTAATAAGTCAACTCTTACACTGCTTAACAATGTTTGTCAAAGTGTTAAATGTATACAACATGTTTCAGGGTTTCGCCGGTCGCGATGGTCTCCCGGGCAACAATGGCTTACCTGGTCCCCCTGGCAACGTATTGATCATACCTGTGAGCGTGACGTTATGATCCCATTTCGTACCCATTAGTACCCTGTCAAGTTTCGAAATTATAAAGATAAAACACATAAAAATGCATACATAATGAAATTTAACCCAGCATGATGATGAATAGCAATTAACGACTTACAATATTGTTTTACTACCATATAGTTTCCCTCGTATATAACCATTAGCTAAGATAAATTGAGAGTTGAACTCGTTCTAATACTTTTGACAACCTATCACTTTATTTAGTTACATTACTTTTAAAATCAACAGATAGCAGATAAATTCTCTCTATTCTACTTTGAAGGTATTACATGTACAACCAACCTTTCCGTCCTTTACAGATGAACACTAATTCCAAGAATAACAACCAGCGAGAAGCGTTCCAAATGCTACTCAAACAACATATGGTATGTAGCCCAGCCACATATAGTAGTCTATCCCGTCAACACAGTACGTGCGTATGTGCCGTGAAACACGGTGCCGTGAAAGATTTTTGATATCCTGTCGATACGACCTCATCACTGCGTATGAATATGTGCGGTTGTCATACTAGTCGATTCTCCGAGTTTGAGGATGCGTCTGGGGTTATTTTTTTGCATTTTAAAGCTATTTGTAATGTTGACGGGATAAATAGAATAGTAGGTTATTGCCGTGAATGGGAAAAATATCTGGCGCGGCACGGAAACGGGATGTGCTCGGCAGAGCCTCGCCCATCCCGTTTCCTAAGCCTTGCCAGATATTTTTCCCATTCACGGCACTAGCCTACTATTCTCTATTAGTAGGAGCAATCATTCAAATTTAGCTCTATTGACATAACAGTAATTGTATATCAAATTCACCACCGGCGGTGGAATACATCGTATGCTTAAATGCAATATATTACCAAGGTTGTCACACACAGAGCGCTCGTATCCCATGCTCATAACAATTCTGCAGATATTCTAGAAGTGTGTACTCGAAGTGAAGTTGTTTGCGTATCCGAATATAAGCATTACTTAGCATCGACCAATCATAAAGGCATATTACCACCGATTCAATACAGATATAGTCACTTTCCTGTATGCATGTAACAGATGCAAACATACTAGCATAGCACTAAATCAATTATCGAAATACGAAATACATACAATGGGTCATGGTAGACGTGACAAAGTGTGGGTCATGTTAGACGTGACAAAGTGTATCTAAATGTAGCCTCATGGCACCAGTTTCAACCATTTGATATTTGAAACCATGAGTCATTTTGTATTTTGTAAGAGTCTATGGTTCTTGTATCGGGGCTAGAGTTGAATTCCTGAGCCATGTGTAATATTCAAGAGTCGATTGTTGTTGTATTGTAGCTGGAGTTGAAACCATGAGCCATTTGTAATTTGTAGGAGTCTATGGTTGGATCATCGGGACCCCAGGGAATGACGGGCTTGCCTGGTGGTTCTGTAAGTACAATGGAGCTTTTTATATCGGACACACATACAAATTGTATTTATTGATAACGTCTCAATTATTACAAAGCACATACGTTTGATGCGGCGTGCTGTTACACTGGAATAACATTAAACCCTATCTATGACGGGAGCCCAGAAAAAAACCATGTATGCCTTAATGTGTTGGATTTTATTAAGATTATCTCTATTGGTTGTGTCTGTTAATTAGTGAACAATACTTCATAAACCAGTGGGTTCATGGTTTACGAAGTATGTTCAACATGTTACTGCAGAAATCTTGTTAATTCGTGAAAAGCGCATACATATAAATAAGACTTACAGTGATTGTGGCAACGAAAGCATGTGTATAAGTGCTCTCGCGTTTGTTTGTAATCGTTGTAAAATTAATAAAGTTTAAATAAAGTTTAATGGTTAAACAATATTCATGTGACCGTGTGATGTTGTAGGGGCCGACTGGGGATACGGGTGATAGAGGAGATGAGGGTCTACCAGGGGACCAGGGGCCACCGGGGTCAATGGGTATGCCAGGTACCACTGGACCACCAGGTAAACGGGTAAGTTGGAACTATATGGTCATCTGTCGCTTCAACATTGATAATTAATATAATCAAGGTGCATGATCACGTGGTTAAAACAACAACAACGTCGCCACTACAAAGTAAGTATTATTTTATATTTTCCTTAATATGCAACGGATTTTTATGAAATATGGCGCAGCAAACGCGTCTTCATGAGCTGAATTTGTTGGTCCATGGAGTTTGGCACAAACTTATGTCGTTTTTGTGAAGAATCGATTTCCGTGTCAGTAGACACGGAAATCGATTCTTCGCAAAAACGACAGAAGTTTGGGCGAGACCACCAAATGCAGCTTAACAAGACGCGTTTGATGGGCCATATTTCATTAAAATACGTTACGTAATAAGGACAATATAAATGAATACGTACTTTGAATCATATTTATTTTGGAAGTTTCAATACTTGTTGTTGTTGTTAGTACCACATGCTCATACAGCTTGATAATGCAATTGAAATAATGTAAATCACAAATGGTCGGCATGTTCATTGGATAGTGTAATTGTGTAATGTACTGTTTTAGACATGAATGAAACAAAAACATTTGCAGTTATTGTATAGTCAATGTATGTATTTGTATAAATACATGGACTATACAATGACTACAGATGTCTGTTCTACATGTCTAAACAGTATATTACACAATCGCACTATACTACCAACATGGCGACCACCTGTGATGCAAATTGTGTCATAACAGTTGAACCGAAGCCTGTTCAGCTTGAAAACCGTGATCTAACACATGATCTGTAACTAGTGGTGGATAAACATTGCTTTTGAAATGTGTGGTCTGACACACGATCCAGTATAGTGTTTCCAACAAATCACAACTTGCCTCTTCTTGCTAACGTGCGATCCAGAATATAAATAATAGCTTAACTCCTTGACTATTGTCCAACAAAATTAAATGATAACTTTCTAATGTCAGCTCATAAAAAATATTAACAATGTCGTCGTTATAAATTACATCCAGATTATACACACTTTACACATAAGTATGTGGAAAGTTTTTGGTAGCACTTTTATTTCAATTATATGTAATAGCCAGATTGCTCTCTGTATACTGCTATAGCTTTCGTTCCGCATTGCTTTAAGGGGTTTTAAATTAAATTGTTATAGCTTTCGTTCCGCATTGACTTAAGGGATCTTAATTAAATTAAGACCCCTTAAATAAATGCGGAACAAAATCTATACCCGCATGCAGAGAGCAATCTGGGCCCGGTTGCTTAAAGCTTCTGTTAGCTTAACAGGCTGTTAAGGATTTAACAGTCTGTTAAGCTAACAGAGGTTTTGAGCAACCGGGCCCTGGCTGTTATATATAATTTAAATTATTTAAGGGATCCAATGAGAGGAACTCTATAAGATAGCAATATTTCGTTCCAATCCCCTTACACTGCATGTACACCTAAGATTGATGTTAATTATTATTTAATAAAACATATTTATACCTATTTAGGGGGTCAGTGGAAGTAGGGGGCTAACTCCATAATGGAGTTATTTCCCTTCTTCCACTTACCCCTTCAATTATTTATTTAATGTCCAGGGTCGGGCTGGGCGAGACGGAGAGAGGGGACCCATGGGATCACTCGGAGATAAGGTACGTATATAATGTTGTAGCCCATATGGCACAACTGTAGTTATTGTTTGCCCTACTATCTCGATCAATGAAAGTACAGCATTTAATCCAAATCACATATTGTCACTATTTCGTCAATAATAATAAATGTGTTCATTAAATGTTCCGATAAATACACAGTTATGTTTATAATCAGACGTCGCGCATAAGTGTCGGAAATTCACATGACGTGCACCCTGTTCAGACGTGCGTCAAACCGTCAATAGCGTAGTAGTTTCGCAATTCGAAGCACGTTTAAGACTGGGTTTCATTGAAATAGACATATGCACTCGAAGCTCAACCAATACGATAGTTGTAGTTCTTTTTTGAATTCTTAATAAACACATGTATTGGCTCTCTACGCTCGCTCGAAATGTATTTATTACAAATTCGATACATGTATATGAATTATAATATAAATATTACATAATAATTCCAGCACAAAAATATTTACACAATTCCCTAACATTTGATTGGCCCGTAGCAAGTCTATGTCCAAAATTTATATCCCAATAAACTCCCACGCCTAACTACTTTCCGTAACCGTCAGGCGCAGTTAAAATAATTCTTAAGAAGACGGAAAATAAACTCATTTTCTTGATGAATTTATTTCAAATGCTGGAATTATAAGAAATGAATGGTATTTTTGTGGAATTTATCTGGGATATAAACTTGGAAAAGTCGCGGGAATACTGGACGAGGCCTTCCGGCCTTCGTCCAGTATTCCCGCGACTTTTCCAAGTTTATACCCCGATAAATTCCACGAAAATGCCATTCATTCCTATAATAAATATTACATATTGTAATCGTGTCATGGAGAGGTATATATATATCATATTGGGATAAGGTATAACCCAAAACCATTCGTTTTTCTAGCCATTTACATACTAGGTTAAGGATACATTTCGTAGCTAAATTATGAGGAAATACATTGTAATAGTAATTTCCAATAACCTCCGAAGGGAAGCACATGTAATACACATTGTTTTAAAGTCACTCGTGTTATTCAATTTTCAACCACATGGTCTTTATAAAGACCATGTGGTCGAAAATTTAATAAAATGAGTGACTTTCAAACAATGCATATTGTAAGAACTATGCGTGTAACATCATAATCGCATATGGTTAAATTAAAAGGGAATATCAGGAATTGTGTGAAAAAAATAAAAACGTGTTTCATCATGGCCCTGTGTAAAGTGGTTAAGATACATATTTATCCCGTCAACACAGTGCGTATGTGCTGTGAAACACGGTGCCGTGAAACATTTTTGATATCCAGTCAATACAATTTTTGCATTTTACAGCCATTTGTACGTGGCATTCGGCAGAGCCTCGCCCATCCCGTTTCCTGAGCCTTGCCAGATATATTTTCCCATTCACGGCACTAACCTACTATTCTCTATCTATTTTCCTTATTTCCGAACCAAAATATGTGTTGTGACCACTCATTTGAACCGTCTCGGTGAGACGGTTCAAATGAGTCGTCACAACATATACTTCTGATGAGAAAGAAAGAAATTATTGAGCCTTGTCGGATATTTTTCCCATTCACGGCACTAACCTACTATTCTCTATATGACCATACTA
Source organism: Conchocele bisecta (assembly GCA_029237695.1). Lineage (NCBI taxonomy): Eukaryota > Metazoa > Mollusca > Bivalvia > Lucinida > Thyasiridae > Conchocele > Conchocele bisecta. The sequence goes on along the minus strand of CM055271.1, from coordinate 42,166,451 downwards.
GGACTGCTGGATTGTACAATTTTCACCGATATCAGTACATACGTATCAGCTTTTCTATCTTGTTGAACGCAACAAGATAGGAAATCTGATATTTATGTAACTACATGGGTGACAATAGAAACAAACCAGCGGTCCTAGTATCGTCATGTATCTTCAATTAAACCAGTTTACACAGGGCCATGATGAAAACATGTTTTTTTTTGTTTTTTTTATTAATGTTTAATGCTTTTTGTTACATGTATATTATACATAACATACAATCGTACACAAAGTTGACATGGTCAAAATAATATACTGTATACATGTATGCGTAAATAATAAAAAAGACCGCGATCTGACAAGCAGAAAAACAAATATGTATTTGTTAGAGCATGGTCGCATTCCTTAATTGTGCAGATATGCATGTAACATTGAGTTTTAATTTGCTTAAAGGGTTTACATAGGCTATTGAATTGTTGGATTGGGGTAGGAGGTTTATTTATATCGGAATGTGAGAAGGGTCAAAACTCGCTTATATGGTAACGTATAGTGGTTTGGCAATATTGATATGGTAATATAAAGGCAGTATTGTTAGAGGGTGTTTGCTTAATACTGAATAAAGTAATTCCATTTTAATTGAAATTTTTCGAGTTTATCTCTCATAGTGGCAATAGATTCTTCATTTTGTATTGTTTATTTAAGATATGCGTTAAAGTTTTCTAATGTTGGTTGTGGTGACTACATTTGCATCTGAAAATAAAATATTTTGCTAAAAGGATTATAAAACTACATGTAATAAGTATTGTTTTCTTTTTACAAGCAACTTTCGCTTTACAAAATGATATATTATAGGAATGAATGGCCTTTTTGTGGAATTTATCGGGGTATAAACTTGGAAAAGTCGCGGGAATACTGGACGAAGGCCGGAAGGCCTCGTCCAGTATTCCCGCGACTTTTCCCAGTTTATATCCCCGATAAATGCCACAAAAAGGCCATCATTCCTTATAATTCCAGCATTTGAAATAAATTCATCAAGAAAATGTGTTTATTTTCCGTTTTCTTAAGAATTATTTTAACTGCGCCTCATGGTTACGGAAAGTAGTTCGGCTTGGGAGTTTACTGGGATATAAATTTTGGACAGAGACTTGCTATGGGCCAATCTAATGTTAGGGAATTGTGTAAATATGTTTGTGCTGGAATTATAAAATGATATATATATATTCATATGTTAAATGGAGACTATAATCTAGCCTACTCTTTTGTAATAACTGGTTCATGTCAGTCCAAAATTGTTGTACGACGGTGCATTCCCCAAACATGTGCTTGTTAGAGTCTATAGTAATATGGCAAAATTGACACAGGTTTGATGGTTTTAGTTTGCATTTAAACAAAAACGAATTGTTTGGTATTATTCTCATTAGATATTTGTATTGAAATGCTCTAAGTTTTGTACTGATTGTACTATTGTACGTTATGGAAAATATATATTTCCATTCAATTTCTTGATTGTCTAATTCGATCTCCCATTTTCGTATAATGTTTTAGTTGTTTGTTGTATAACATTCTATTTATACTTTTAGACGATAATGTTTTATTTATCAAGTATGTCGGAACCTCGTTGTTTGACGATTCTCATATTTACTTTCTATTCAGTTTTAATATTGCCTATCAATGCGTAATATATAAAGAAGTCGCCAGCATTTATTTCATATGTATCCTTAAAATCACTGAAACTGTAAAAATCGTTTTCTCTACAATCATATATATGCTTCATGTACATAATACCTTTGTTATGCCAATCGTTATAAAAATATCGTACTGGTTCTTTCATGATTTACGTTAGAGTTGTGCCATAAAATCTCATGTGCTACGTTGGTACTTGAATATTTGAAGTTAATTTTGCACCACGAGGTCAATACTTCATTTACAAAGCTATACCTGTTTGCTGATTGCTTTGCGTCATTCTCATTAAGATTACTTTTACATATAATATCACCGCCATATTTCTGAAGCTCGTTGTTGTATGATGTATTTAACTGATTTTGCATACCTTTTAAACGTTTTATCCATGACAATTTCAGTGAGTTGATACACGCATAAATATTTATAATGTTCAGTCCACAGTGTTCATAGATTTGAATTATGTTTTACATATTTTATCTGGTTTACTGTCCCGAAGAAAATCATACATTATATCATTTATCATTTATTGTTTCAGCTACTGGGTTTTCAAGCACAGTTAGTGGATATATAGAGAATAGTAGGTTAGTGCCGTGAATGGGAAAAAATATCTGGCAAGGCTCAGGAAACGGGATGGGCGAGGCTCTGCCGAGCACACCCCGTTTCCGTGCCGCGCCAGATATTTTTTCCATTCACGGCACTAACCTACTATTCTATTTATCCCGTCAACACCTACAAATGGCTGTAAAATGCAAAAATTGTATTGACTGGATATCAAAAATGTTTCACTGCACCGTGTTTCACGGCACATACGCACTGTGTTGACGGGATAAATTAGTTTTGGTAGCGCGAAAGTGTTTAGTACAGTAATTTTGCCAATTAATGATAGGTTCCATTTTCTCCACTTATTTAGGCAATGTTTGAATGACGTTATCTTTGGAAGTATATTCAGTTCATGTAGGTTTGCTCTATTTTTTGTGAATATTATATCAAGCGTTGATGCATGGTCGCTTGACCACGTTTACATACTGTTATTGCACCATTGGCTTGGGTTTACTTTAATTTTCCTATCTTTAAAAGTGTACATTTTGATTTATATAGTTTTAGTCCAGATATAAGGGCAAATGTATCGAACGTTTTTACAAGCTCTTGAAATGATCTTTGTGACCCTTCATGTGTAAAACTGGCATCATCGGCAAATATTGTTTTTTTTTAATTTCCGTACCATCTGAGAATAGACCGGTACTATTTTCATTATGATTGATTTCTCTTGACCATATTTTAATACATACAACAAATATGTATGCAGATAAGGGACAACCTTGTCTTACACCATTTTTCATTTTATCTGATAAATGACCGTTATTTGAAATGCAACTGTTTGCATCCTTCTAGAACAGTGATATCCATTATAGGAATGAATGGCCTCTTTGTGGAATTTATCGGGGTATAAACTTGGAAAAGTCGCTGGAATACTGGACGAAGGCCGGAAGGTCTCGTCCAGTATTCACGCGACTTTTCCAAGTTTATATCCCCTATAAATTCCACAAAAAGGCCATTTATTCCTTATAATTCCAGCATTTTAAATAAATTAATCAAGAAAATGTGTTTATTTTCCGTTTTCTTAAGAATTATTTTAACTGCGCCTCACGGTTACGGAAAGTAGTTCGGCGTGGGAGTTTACTGGGATATAAATTTTGGACAGAGACTTGCTACGGGCCAATCAAATGTTAGGGAATTGTGTAAATATTTTTGTGCTGGAATTATTGTATTAATGATTCACCAACATTTATGGTCTATACTATCAAATGCCTTTTGAAAATCAGCACAAACTATTATTCCATGTGTGTCTGTTTCATGTGTTCATTTATTATTTCCATAAGTGTATGTACGTTTTCTCCAATATATCGACCTTTTATAAAGCCAGTTTGATTAATGTTAATTACTGAGTTTAGAATTTTCATTATTTCTTGTTTTTTGCAATTCGGTTAAAGATCCATTTGCATACGAATAGTTAATTGAATGTATATAGTGTTCTTTTACGTCATTCCAATATAGTTTGTAAAATTCAGTTGTTAGACCATCTGATCTAGGGCGTTTCATATTTTTCATTTATTGTATTGCTGCTTCGCATTCAAATGTATTTATGAGACATTCACACGACTGTTTTTCATCGTCATTTAATTTTGGTTCGGCGTGATTAAAGAAACTGCTAGTACTATGTTCTATATTTTCGCTATATATATGCATATATTATTGCTTTTCATGATTAAATATTAAAGTTTGATCTTTTTGTAGTGTGCCATTTATTGTTAATTGTTTTATATTTTTTTCTTCAGATCTCTTTTTTCTAAGTTTGAAAAATACTTTGTACTTTTTTTCACAGCCTTCTACCCATATTTGTATAGTATTTTTTCAAAATATCCTGATATGCCCGTTTAAGGGGAGGTTATTCATGACTCTTATATCGTATAGCTATATATGTCATGGGTATACGTGTGCATAATATAACGTGTTCATCCATTTCGTGTTTCAGGGAGAGCCGGGATACTCAGGGATGCCAGGCACCCCAGGGCAGAAGGGAGTGCGGGTGAGTATATGTGGCTGTGACCACAGGTTGAAGTAACGGACCATGGTATATTGATACATTAAACATACATAAAAGCATCAAGTGAAAAGTAAATAAGTTAAATATATTTGTTTACTCCCTGTATGGAATAAAAAACAAATGTGCTTATTTTGTTCTCACTTAATGATGGTAATGTGTTATAATACGGAGTAAAAACAAATTAGCCTTTTTTCTCACTTAATGATGTTTTTATATATATTTAATGTATTTATGAACCTTTGTCCATTACTTCAACCTGTGGCTATCACTGGAGAAATGGGGCGTATGGGTTATGCGACCAGTGTAGATCCAGATCAGCCTGTGCATCCGCACAGTCTGATCAGAATCTGCACCGTTCGCCATTCCATCAAGTATATACCCGTCATGCTTCTAACACGCTATACAGATCATTGTCAGGCAACAGGAGTGTGTTATTTGATCAGTAGCCTATTTCACCAACATTGCAAAGTATACTTATCTAGCAGAGTATACTTTGAGAGAGAAATTTTCAATTTAAAAATATGTTTTTATTATTCTGAATTTATTACATTATCACAGCCATTTTGGCTGTGATAATGTAATTAATTCAGTATAATAATTCTGCATACTTTTAATCATCAAAACTATGTAGTCGTTAGTTCTATATAAATGATTAATCCCTAAAAGTATACTTTACTAGAACAGTATACTTTGCAATGTTGATGAAATTGGCTACAAGAGTTGCACCTGTTCACAATTCACATAGGCCCAATTGGTGCAGTCATGTACACATATATCATCGCATGGAATCCTTCACCGAAATCGTCACGTCATTGTCATGAATTTATTAATATGTAGAACATACACAGTACAACCTCTCTAAGGCTTGCTCCAGTGTTATGCGATCAAGAACATACAGTTCCATCCAGGGCTCCAGATAAGGAATTTGTAATTGAGTATTGTCACTCCATCATTTCTGAAGCAATTGGGTATTTCAAAATTTTAATTTGGTTAACTGATGAAATCACACTACTGTTTACACATCCACAGACAGCAATTATTGAATAGTTTGCTTCAATGAAAACATGTATTGGCATTTCATTAGAATTGTCCAAGATGCGTTTTCATGGAAAATAAGAAAAATATGCTATATGTGTTGTCTGTTTATTGTTTTCTGCAGCATAATAAAGGTACCACAATTCTTTTATTGCTTTTTGATACTCGCTACTTCTGATTTCAATTCGGTTTTTGGCAATTTTAATTGGGTATTTGAGCAAATACGCAGCTTATCTGGAGCTCTGTGACCATCGGTTATAAGTACCTGAACCCCATTAAAATTTCACATAAATAGGTGCAAACAATGTCCGACTGAGAGTGGTTCCACCGTAACATTCTCAATACGTTTCATGTTCTCAAAAATACTAAATATTACCGGCATAATAAATGGATCTTAGCTTAAATATTAAAAGAAAGAAGTTGTATTTTTACATCGTATGCAACCACCGGCGTTATTAATATTTTGCTCAGATTATCAACGTTTATGAACATCTACTGGTAATACAACTCGCAATCAAGCAATTTGATTATGTGAGCCTGAGCTGTCGAACAGCTCAAGCTCAGTCAATCAAGCTGCTTGATTTCAAGCACAGTATTCAATCATTATAAAAAATCGGTCGGTATGTATTTAACTCACGATGGGCAGAAAGTGTGTATTCGTGTCCGGTTAGCTCAGTCAGACAGAGCAATGGTATAATCGACCAGAGGTCCCGGGCTCGGGTCCTCGCCCTGTGACAAAGAAATTGACAAATACTGGCAGGATTGATCGGAGGCGATAGTGTATATGATGTTTCAAGATCCATGGTATGTATATGTATGACACCCGATGAATTATTAATATTCTCGTATGTCTTGCAGGGTTTCTCGGGAGTCAGTGGCAAGTCGGGACAGACGGGCCATGACGGCGAACAGGTACGAGTGGCAGTTTTGTATTATATAAATACTGCACTTGGTTGAGAGGAATATGTGGATTATCTACCCGAGGAAGCAATATCTCCCGAGGCGATAGCAGAGAGAGATAATGTTTTCTAGGGGAGAAAATCCACAATATTCCCCTCAACCAAGGGCGGAATTTAATTTAGTGTGCACTTACACGCTGACCCCACTGTACCGATCATCCAACCTGTCGTGTTCGTTCGTGTGTGCACTTACACGCTGACCCCACTGTACCAATCATTTAACATGAACACCACCAGAGTGAAGATGTCTATGGGGATTTAACATGGGGAATTTTTTTTTTTTAGTTAGATCATTTCCAAACTTGATTTCGTTTTTTGACTCCTCCCACAACTCCTCTACCGATTTTCCCCCATGTTAAATTCCCATAGAGAAATCATAAAAAAGGCACATTCTTAAATTTTCCTTTAATTTAATATTATCGAAAATCGAAAATAATATTGTTTTCTAATTGTTTTAATTATTGGCATAGATTTCATAGTTTCGTCATTTTAGACATACTCATGCCTCATTGTGTCGTCATTTTAGACAGACATATATCTCATTATTTCGTCATTTTAGACATACATCGGTCTCGATCATTCTTTCGTCATTTTAGACATACACAAGTCTCATTGTTTCGTCCTTTCAGGGCGACATTGGAGAGCCTGGGGCCCTGGGACCACAAGGTGAATTGGTGAGTTATTCCCTCATATTAATGAGATGTGAGATGTATTAATGACACCTGTCCGAGATGTGTTTATTCGACATGTAAACAAACCTATTGTTCACCTATTGTTTGTGTGTTTACACTGTTGGTGATTATTCCTGATTTTCTGAATATTCGTGGTAAGGGTCATATAATAAAACAATTATAACCTTTTGAGTCGGTGTACATGAGATTTATGGACCTTCGAAAAGTGATGTGAAAACATCACTTTTCGAAGGTCCGTAATCCTCATGTACACCTCCTCAAAAGACAATAATTGTATAATGTTTTACTGGTATGAGAAGTTACGTGTCTTGCTCTGCACACAGTCATGTTCAGATTTATATGTATATATTTAGTCTATTTTGAGATTATATAAATTCATTATTCTACGTACATTAAAAGTTACTCAAAAGCGTGTTTCTCGCATATGACGTCACGTTTTGTTAGTATGTAAAGATGAATTATGATTCGAGTTTTCTGCTAGCGGTGTAATATTTCATGTATTCTCTACAATTTATTTTATTCAGGGGCTGCGAGGCTTTATGGGACCACGAGGGATTCCCGGACCGGTGGGCATGCCCGTAAGTACACGGTAACAAATACAGTGCAACCTATCTAAACCGGACACCCTGGGAGGCCCCCAGGGTGTCCGGTTTAGATAGGTTCCACAGTAAATCAGGCATCGATAGATATATAATTTATGTTTAAAGTGCAACCCGTTACATAATATAACAATACTATACCGGTTTGATTACTGAACAGCCAGCCTACATCATATGACCATTTTGGGACATAAGTATGTCTTTTGCAATCATGAACATGCATTGCTATCTGAGCTGCGTTGCAAAGAAACATCTCAAATTGAGATCACATATATGTTATTGGTACCCAGTTTAGAGGTTCCCCTGTATGTACATGTATATCGGAGCAGAATCGGCTTTGCTTTGTTTCGACATAGTGTTAGACACAAATTGTTTTGTTTGACTGACTGAAATCGAAAGGTGCAATCAAATACATAATTTAACCGTGATATGGTGATGATAACTGATGTTTCATTCATATTTAGTAATCCATTGTCATGAAGCAACTCGTAAAACTCATATTTCACCGAAATAAAGTAAAAACTAGTCATAAAATTACTCTCAGTGGTAATTGTTCCATCGTGCACTGACTAGCTTTTTTTGTGTTATTCATCATTGTTTATAGCATACTATTAATATAATATTATAATATTTCCACATGTATAGATCATGTATATACCGTGTACATATATATATATAGGTTATTTTATTTGTATGTGGAGATATGCCACTCGTTACGCAGCGTGTGATATTTATAGGTTATTTTATTTATATGTGGATATATGCACGAGTTCCGCAGCGTGCGATATTGCGCGACTTTTAGCGTGGCGGAACAAGTGGCATATATCCACATACCTACAAATCAAATAACCTTTTTATTATATACGTACATCATTCGCAATGTATATGCGCTTCAAAAGAATACAAAAATATAAATAAAATGAGTGGTGATTTAGAAGGAACTATTTTGCGATGTGCAGCGTAGTTCCGGTATCGCATTTTCAAAGTACTCCCCCTGATAAAAGTACTCCCCTCGATACACAGACAGGAGTACTTTGAAAATGGCTAGTCGGCCCATTTTCAAAGTACTCCCCTCGATACACAGACGGGAGTACTTTGAAAATGGCTAGTCGGTCCATTTTCAAAGTACTCCCCTCGATACACTGACGGGAGTACATAAGTATACACCCCACTCGTTATCATTTTGAAAAGGGGAAATGATGATGACAATGTAAATGCGTAAATTATTCAAAAGTCTAAAATCACCACTAATTTAATTATTTTATTTACATTTTGTACATTTTGTTGGGACCAAAGTCGCGCAATATCGCACGCTCCGGAACTCGTGCATATATCCACATACAATTCAAATAGCCTATACCTATTGACGGCTTGCCTTCCATTGTATGTCAATGGGAAAAGAAAGAACGTATCTAATAAATACCGTATATATCCTGTTTACAGGGGATTCCTGGGTCAGAAGGACCAGGCGGGCCCAAAGGCAATCAGGGCGGAATTGGATCGTCCGGTGCCCCGGGGCTTGGCGGCGCCCCCGGACCTATCGTTAGTACAGTTCTCCACCTGGGCCCGGTTGCTCAAAACCTCTGTTAGCTTAACAGACTGTTAAATCCTTAGCAATGCTAAGGATTTAACAGTATGTTAAGCTAACAGAAGCTTTGAGCAACCGGGCCCAGTTTGTTATATGTGGCTATGAGTGGCGAAATGGGACGTATGACGAGTGTAGCTGTAGCATACTCCTATGGAACGTTTCACTAAACTCCGTATGACTAAATAATTGTTCGTAAGTGCAAGTTTAGGATTGTCGGAGCCTATGATCAATAAATGTAAATCATTGTTAATCATAATTTTGCACTTACGAACATTTTTGTCGTACGAAGTTTAGTGAAACGGCCCCGCGTACATTGTAGCCTATTAACTATCTGTGTTGCTTCTTAGAAATAGTAGGGGTTGTTCATTAATGAAATGCGAGCAGTGCAGATCCAGATCAGATTGTGTGGATGCACATACTGGTATGGATCAACACTGGTCACAAAAACCATACCCCATTTCTCTAGTCACAGGACACATATGTATACATGTACACGTATATGTGTACAAATGCGCCAAAAGAAATCGTGTGCATTGACTAGACGTCTACGACAAGTATGAACAGTGATGGTGATAGTTAAATCTTGTAAACAAATTAACATGCAACGCAACAGCCTGCAATATACTATGAATATACTATGTAATATATTTTACATATACTAGTCCGCTGTATATGTTTGAATGACGTAAAATATATAATTCACGAATGTCCGTTGGTTTCCCGTCACTGTATAGTATTTAGAACCAGAATAGAGCCAATCTGTTTCTATGCTGTTGATGTACACTCGATGAGACGTGAATAAACAATTTAAAGACTTTAACTGCATACGACTATGCATATTTCAGGGATCACCGGGACCCCCAGGTGCCCTCGGGCCCCAGGGCATTCCCGGGTCTCAGGGCAAGCCCGGACTGGCAGGACTTCCAGGCCCTATCGGACCACCGGTAAGCAACACAGGAATTCATAGTAACTATTATAATTCTGATATCTAGTTTATACACAGTTACGGGCAGTAACTCTGCAAAACTCCCGCACCGTTCGTGCGGGAGTTTTGCAGAGTTACTGCCCGTAACTAGTTTAGACATTACCCTTTGACATAGGCAGTAATACAGTGCCACGAATATCTGTATATTGGTATGTCACTAACTGGAAGTATTCATTCCAGTATAGATGAACGTTTTAGCGAATTCTTTATTTATTTAAGGTTAAACCAACGTTTCAAATGTATGTATTTTGGGCATTAAACCAGTGTTCCGCAGTTATTTCGGCATATGTTATCAGTGCGCTTCAATATCGGAAGTATTGTGCATACAAAACAGTGCAGTGTCAATCACGTCTCCTTGTGGTATGTTTACTTTTGTTTACCGATATACTAACCGGAAATGGAATTGTAGAGGGAGTTGTCAAGGGAAGCTACCGTGTTACAACTATTAACGGGAGGTAACCAGACGTTTCAAATTGGGCTATATAGCTGTTATTATCTGTATGAGCATAGATATACATGTATATCATGCTAACATGCGCTCTTCTGTTTCCTTTGGACATATTGGCTTCAACTTTAATTGCATATATTTTCATTTTAAATGTTGGATATGTGCCATTTACAAGTGAATGTGATATACGTTGTTTGTGTTTCAGGGAACGAACGGGCTGAAGGGAGGATCGGGACCAAAAGGAGATATAGTATGTTTGTACATTTGTACGGGTCTCTCGGGTCATACTATTATTGCTGTACACTCAACTGAAACGTCATCTAAAGCACAACTTGTTTATATACACACATTCAGTCAATGATCATGTTTGCCATGTGCTTGAGTACTTAAATTAACTAAATGAAACATTATATATTGTTTTTTAAGCAAAATAAAATGCACAAACGACCAAACTATGATGGAGAAAAAAGATATCCAACAAAGCGATCTGTCACCAGGTTCGGTATTAAACATTTAGAAAGGAATGTGACTATATGTGTATACAATTTGGCCATGCTCCTTTACTCATATTGTGCATATTGCGTATGTATTATACCCGCTTATAAATACTCAGACGAAACATGAATGTACCAATATGACTATACATGTATTACAAATATAAAATCAGCTATATGATACATGTGTATACATGATATGAATCTCGGTTTCAGGGACCAATGGGGTTCAACGGTATTATAGGTTATCCTGGACCGAGAGGACCAAAGGTAAGTTGGTCTGGTTACTGGTACTACTTAGATTGGTGCTTTCATGTGATATGAGACAAACCATGTGGGATTGTATGTGTCATTTTAAGTTGTGTGATTTTTCATGAAAAATATTTACAAAAAATGTCATATGTTCTATTAATGACGTCGAAAGTTGATGAAATGTTCATAGCAAATGCGGAATTGTATTCCGCATTTGCTATGAACAATTCGTCAACTTACTATAGCAAATGCGGAATTATAGGATAATATCGTAAGTTTTGTAAATATTTTTCATCAGATATCTCACATCTTCTTAGGTACACACTCGCATGGTACTTTCACATGGAGCACGTATCGTCAGGTCTTTCTCTGTCCACATACACATAACGAATACGCGTATATACACGAACAGTATTGTGTAGATGGTGCTTATGGGATTTGGTACCAGTGATCATATTGCTTGTTACAAGCAAGACGGGTATTGCATTGATGGAATGGCGAACAGTGCAGAGCTTGATCATACTGTGCGGGTGCACAGGCTGATCTGGTTCTACACTGGTCAGAAATCCTATACGCCCCCAAGTCTGCAGTCACAGCAACATATGCTCCAGTAGCCTATTTCATCAACATTGCAAAGTATACTTTAGTAGCAAAGTATACTTTGAGGGAGAAATTTTGAATTTTATGATAAATTTATTATTTTATTATACTGAATTTATTACATTATCACAGCCAATTTGGCTGTGATAATGTAATAAATTCAGTATAATAATTCTGCATACTTTTAATCATGAAATATATGCATTTGTTAGTTCTATATGAAATAATGCATTTCAGGAAAAATAAATGATTACTCCCTCAAAGTATACTTTGCTAGTAAAGTATACTTTGCAATGTTGATGAAATCGGCTACTGATTACACATGTACATGTATGTGGTCAGACAATATTTCTAGATAAGAAACAATACAGAAGTAGATGTAGAGGTAATGAGAGAGTTGTTTCCCTTTGAGAATATAGTTATAGAGATCCGGTCCTATAATGTATGTCAGCGTTTATTTTTTACTGAATGGCACAAAAAAAATAATTTTGCGAACAGAGTAGACCCAGATCAGACTGCACATCTGTCTACACTGATTGTGCAATAACATTAATAAGTGTGAAACTATCAATCAGGCAAATAATGCAGTCCCAGATCAGATTGCGTGGATATGTAGGATGATCTGGATCAACACAAGTCGAAATCACTATAATTGCTCATTTCCATAACAAATCCTGATACATTCACCTTTTTTACAAGCAATACGGTGCTAAACTTCACAATTTGGACCGGATTTCTATAAATAACTGCAAAGGGAAATAACTAACTACGATCCTTTATTACAAACAATTAAATATATCCATGATAATCGCCGACCATGATTCCATAAAAAATATACATTGCAAGTGCGGTTTTATAGCACTGTCTCATTTGTATCACGGACTGCTGGGGTGGGTGGTGGTCGGGCAAATGAGACGGCGTAAATTAACGGTATGGGTTCCTCCTTATAGGAATCACGATTTGCCTGGTTTGGCCCTCGGGTACGTTTTTATCTTTGGCTCTTTGTTACCTGGGAGTTGAATTGGGTTATTGCCCATTATAAAAGTAGTAAGATTATTACTGATCCTACTGCTTTTGGGACGGGCCAAGTGATTCTGGTGTGGCGAGGACCTGGCATCAGATTAGGATTATTCTGATTTCAGGGCTGTATATATAGTTTTGTTATTGTAAATATTCAGTTCTGATTTTGGGATGTTCCCCCCATGTGTACATGTACTTGAACATGTACATGTACTTGTACAGGTAATATATGGGATTTACTAAACCCATTGACCCGGCCTTAAATGACCGTAGCGGTTAATAGGCCGTTAAACACCAGCAAACAAACAAACAAACAAACACAGACTGCTGGATGCATAGTGTCACAGTCCACGATATGAACGCCTCCTAGCACAGGCTTAATAACAACAACACAACAAGATCCAGTCACTTGATGTACGATGTTTGAAATACATATACAACAGGTACTAGCCAGTTAGATCACGGTTCGTCCGCATGTACGAGGAGATAATCCACTCGCTTTAGCGAGTGGATTATCGATCGTACATGCGGACGAACGTGATCTAACTATGTTCATCACATCCTCGTGTCCATACATTGCCAATGGTATGTGGAAATGTGAAAACTCGAAAATGCATCAAATATGTGATACTATTTTACATTGTAGGGCGATATTGGAAACACTGGCTTGCCGGGACAGAAAGGATACCAGGTAAGTAATTGGGAGCCGGATATGTCCGGGAAATTGTATAATCTGTAGTGAATTCAGTATGACCCGATCTATTCATTCAATGTCTCAAAATAAGGCACCAGGGGGCCGTTTCACTAAACTTCGTACGACTAAAGTATTCGTAAGTGCAAATTTAGCATCGTCCGGAAATTTCAATTGATGGATTTATATTTATTGAAAATAGTTTGCATATGCAGCCTATGCTCAATAAATGTGAATCCAATAATTTATCACAAAATAATTCCAACACAAAAATATTTAAACGATTCCCTAACATTTGATTGGCCCGTAGCAAGTCTCTGTCCAAAATTTATATCCCAGTAAACTCCCACGCCAAACTACTTTCCGTAACCGTGAGGCACAGTTAAAATAATTCTTAAGAAAACGGAAAATAAACACATTTTCTTGATGAATTTATTTCAAATGCTGGAATTATAAGGAATGAATGGCCTTTTTGTGGAATTTATCTGGGATATAAACTTGGAAAAGTCGCGGGAATACTGGACGAGGCCTTCCGGCCTTCGTCCAGTATTCCCGCGACTTTTCCAAGTTTATACCCTGATAAATTCCACAAAAAGGCCATTCATTCCTATAAAAACAGTGTTAATGTGAAATTTACAGACTACCGTAAGTTTGCATGTACGAACAGTTTAGTCATAATAAGTTTAGTGAAACGGCCCTAGTTGTTTTCAAACAGTTTAAGAAGCTGCGACGTAAATTGTGTTGATGCACAGCTGTATTATATTACTTGTAGTTCCGGAAACATAACCTCATTCTCAAGTACCGTCGTCTGCCGCCACTAATACCTTATTCGTGCTGGTATACAAAGTTGTCTGCACTGTCGTATATCTATAGTACGGAAACATAACATAGTTGCTAAGTACGATGGGATGTCAATAACTTGTGAGCCATGCACATGTTCAACTGTCCTTGTTATTTTCAACATAATCCCCTTGAAGTTCAATGCACTTATTCCACCGTTTCTGCAGGTCGTCTATCCTACGTTTGTAGAAGGTATAGCATCTTGGTACCCAAACCACCCCTTAACAACACCATTAAAGTCATTGCCGTTGTCAAACATCTCTTTTACAAATTTGAGAGTAGCTGGTAGTCACTCGCGGCCAGGTCAGATGAGTACGGAGGGTGTAGAAGAGGTTCGTACCCACATTCACCTACAACAGCCATTGCCACGTTCATCAATGTATTTGTTAAGTTTTCCTGTCGAGAGCCAGACATTTTATAATAGTTCTCGTTTTTTGCCCTTCTCATGACAGTACAACATACATCCGGGTTGTCTGAGAAAGAGGAATAAAGGCATTTAATGAATTAACTGTTATGTGCAAATAGTTTCGAAAGCATTGGTCTTCCTCAACGTATAGTAAATGTGGCCTTAATAACTGGCTTTATCCCGTCAACACAGTGCGTATGTGCCGTGAAACACGGCGCCGTGAAACATTTGTGATATCCAGTAAGCACTATATTTGCATTTTACAGCCATTTGTAGGTGTTGTTGGGATAAATAGAATAGTAGGTTAGTGCCGTGAATGGGAAAAAATATCTGGCGCGGCACGGAAACGGGATGTGCTCGGCAGAGCCTCGCCCATCCCGTTTCCTGAGCCTTGCCAGATCTTTTTTCCCATTCACGGCACTAACCTACTATTCTCTATCTATTTTCTTTATTTCTGAACCAAAATATATGTTGTGACCACTCATTTGAACCGTCTCGGCGATCGGCGAGACGGTTCAAATGAGTGGTCACAACATATACTTCTGATGAGAAATAAAGAAATTCTTGAGCCTTGCCGGATATTTTTTCCCATTCACGGCACTAACCTACTATTCTCCATAACGTGTCTCGTCTGTGGACAGTGTGTTGCATTTGTTGTTTCCATTCTAGGGAGTGACTGGGTTGGCGGGAGATCGGGGCTCGCCTGGAGATAAGGGCAATAAGGGACTGCGAGGGGACCACGGACCGCCGGGGCCGGAGGGAATTGAGGGCGCTAAGGTCGGTGCTAGCAATAGTACATGTACATGTAGTAAATAGATTTTATTCAACTATCATTTTCAAATACCGGGTTTATTTCCCGAGACATCTGGAAATTCGATAAAGAAAGGAGTGCGGAGCACAAGTTTCACTGTCGGATTTACAGATGTCAAAATGGTAGTGTAATTAATTGTACTATTACATGCTCTTCGATAAATGTGAAATGTGCTCTTAGACCAGCTTATAACGTTGTCAAAATTGACAATTTTGGCGTTAAACTAGCGTATGCATTGTTTCTTCGCTGGAAATGAAGTCAACTTGTGGCGTAAATTACGTTTCGCGAACATCTAGGAGGAAATATTCAAGAAAATAAATCTCTCCAGAATCACGGTAAATCACTGGATAGTGTGTAATATTATGATTTCTGAAGTTATACATTTCTTAGATAAAAGGGCGACGTCATCTAAGTACCTCTTTATATTTGCAATGTCTGTAAACAGTAACTTTTCATATTATTTTCGAGAAAAATGACTAGTATGAATGGACTAGTCTGAAAATCATGTTGTTACAATTGAATTGGTCGGGAAATTAACATATTTAAAGTGTTAGGCGGCATGGTTTTTACGTGATGTCCGGTTTATACATATTACTGACTTCCAGTCATCCTCCCCATTTTTTGTCATCAACTATTGATTTTATTGTGAACAAAACAACGATATGTGTATGTGAATTTAATATTGGGGCTATAAAACAATTTTTTTTAAATAAATTTGGATTATTTTTTATAGATTCTCAAAATCTAACATTTATTATTTTAGTTTCATCATTTTCAAGCTAGCGAGCCAATTTTTGTTGGAAGTTCATTAACCCTTAGACCGCTACTCACAACAAATGTCGTCTGCTGTTGCTTTTATATCTTGCCTTATTTCTCAATGAAAACATGGTTTGACAATGGAAATGATTCGTAAGTGCTGTGTAAGCATGTTTTTGATGATAAAAATGGAAAATAGAAAATAAAACGCAGACGACAAAAAAATAAGATAGCGGTCTAAGGGTTAAATAACAAATTTTGGGAAGGTGACTTTTGTTATTGATGAAAAAATAGTTACATTTAATTTGTTTAGGTTGAATGTGTTTAATAGCCGAACAATTGTATAAGAGGACCGTTCGAATATATTGGATACCTCTAGTACTTCATACACTACCGCCCGCGCTAATCTGGCCAATGTTTGACAATTTCATTATTACAAAATACTTGAATATTGTGCTGGAATCAAGCAGCTTGATTGGCTGAGCCTGAGCTCGAATGTATTGGGTACCTCTAGTACTTCATATACTACCGCCCGCGCTAATCTTGCCAATAGTTGACAATTTTATTATTCAAAATAACTAAATATTGTGCTGGAATCAAGCAGCTTGATTGGCTGAGCCTGAGCTCGAATGTATTGGGTACCTCTAGTACTTCATAAACTACCGCCCGCGCTAATCTTGCCAATGTTTGACAATTTTATTATTCAAAATACATGTACTCGAATATTGTGCTTGATAAATAAAGTCAAAAGTTGGCAAAAGTTTCAGAGTACATGCGGAATATAATTCCGCATGTACTCTGAAACTTTTGTCAACTTTTGACGCCATTTACGGAAAATATTGTAAATTTTGTGAACGTATTTCATGAAATTACGCAGATATCCGAAGGTACACGATCACATGGCGTGTCTCACACGTGTATACATTGCAGGGTAACAGGGGCGGTTTCGGTGAAACGGGACCTGCCGGACCACCGGGTGAAAAGGTATCCGCATGATTGGTGATGTAGAATGTCTTGTTTCTGAAGAATATAAGGCCATACATAAGGTACTTTGGTTCTCAGATATTGCCGCGTCAGAAAAATCCTTGCCCATCATTTTATCGTAATGTAGAAATACAATTGTACTGTAAATTCGTCAGATAAAAAAAAAACACTACCATACAAAGATGCGTTATATCCAATCATGTCTGACGAAAATATGCTGGGTTTTCACGTCTATATAGGTTATAGTAACATAATAGAATATAAATGCATCTGGCGACTTGAAAAAAAGTCAGAATCGAACATCTGAAACAAATAAATCCGCCCTCTCGAGTCACATTCCGCAAACCCCGTGTCTGAGAACCAAAGTATTTATTTGTTATGGTCTAAAGCTAAACGATGTACAGACGAACAATGCCCTCTCTACAACAATACCCTCTCTTTAACAGGCGATATTTTATATCATAAAAGCACATCTGTTTCTATAGTTAACGTCCATACACCACCCACCTCTCTACAATAGCCAGTTTCGTGTCATATGGATGGCTCTTGTAGAGAGGTGGCCCTGTCGTAGAAAGTTAATGTGTAAACCAGGGACGCGTTTCACTAAACTTCGCACGACTAAGATGTTGGTATGTGCAAAATTACAACATTCAAGAATATTGGCAGGCCAAGATGTTCGTGTACTTTGCAATCACGATTGAAAATGTGTGTATTTTGTTACAGGGTCGCATTGGATCCCATGGGTTACCTGGATACCCCGGCGCCCCTGGAATGAAGGTGAGACCGCACCTCAAAATATACTGTATTTATTATAATAGTAGCCCCTCGCTAACAGTAGCCCCCACCCCCTCCTATATTTTCAGTCAAATTATTGCACAAATATTTTATTTGCGCACAGTAAAGTCCTCTCAGAATTCAAATGTCTATGTTTTATGCAATTATAAAGTCAAATCTAATGATGTTTTTACAATTAATAGTTTAGTGTTTTTTAATGTACTGAGTATTTGTACAAATGTATGAAATATTTTAAAGAAATTGAATCATATTATGTGATATATTAGGCTGATCACATGCTTATTTCATTCCCAGGGAGGCATCGGGGCCAGAGGTCGAAGAGGTCGCCGTGGGAGGTTTGGCAAGACGGTAAGTATATAGACCGGAAATGCTCAAACATTTCTATTTACTCCGCTGAATACATGGTCTGTCTGTTTGTCATATGTATGAGATGTCAGAGTTTGTGTAAATAGTTTTCATGAAAAATAGCCTATCCTCCTCGGTACAAAATAACATGGCGTGTCTGTATCACTCAACTTCAACGTGAATGCACGGCTCTTGGTGATGTATTTACTTATATTAGTTACACAAATGTAAATAACCAAACATGGCGTTAAAGTTAATACTCTTCTTGTTTTACGCCGTTCCGTCACAATTCATGGTGCGACGTTACCGGACAATAGCGGACCGTATAGAAATTAACGCGGAAATTAATAACGTCCATAAACTTTTTTAGCAGATTAACAACGTTACGCAACATCAAGTGGGGATAATATATTGTATTAACCCGTCAACATAGTCCGTATGTGCCATGAAACACGGTGCTGTGAAACATTTTTGATATCCTGTCAATACGACCTAATCACTGCGTTTGAATATGTGCGGTGGCTGGGGTTATCCTTTTGCATTTTTAAGCCATTTGTAGGTGTTGACGGGATAAATAGAATAGTAGGTTAGTGCCGTGAATGGGAAAAGAATATATGGCGCAGCACGGAAACGGGATGTGCTCGGCAGAGCCTCGCCCATCCCGTTTCCTAAGCATTGCCAGATATTTTTCCATTCACGGCACTAACCTACTATTCTCTATATACGTTGAATGGATGTTTCCATTATGAATTTATGTAATGTATATGCATGTCTGATTTCAGGGTGCTCCAGGGTCTGTTGGCGACCGTGGTGAGAGGGGACCAATGGTACGTACAAAGGTGTCTGGCTTTGTGAATACTTCAGTAGCCGATTTCATCAAAATTGCAAAGTATACTTATGTAGCAAAGTATACTTTGAGGGAGTAATCATTTATTTTTCCCAAAATGCATTATGTGATATAGAACTAACGACTGCATGTATTTGATGATTAAAAGTATGCATAATTATTATACTGAATGTATTACATTCTCACAGCCAAATTGGCTGTGATAATGTAATACATTCAGTATAATAATAATTAATCAATTTATCATAAAATTGAAAATTTCTCCCTCAAAGTATACTCTGCTAGAAAAGTATACTTTGCAATGTTGGTGAAATAGGCTACTGGTATATACATGGGATTTGTAACCAGTGTAGAGCCTCCTTTTGGTGGTTTTCTCAATAATTGATTTAACCGATTTTAGTAATATTTGGACACAATATGTGTCTACGGTACTTAACTATCGCGTCAAGACGATTGTCAATTGGCCAGGAGGAGACAATTTGGACGAGATAAATAAGAACTCTCGTTGAGACAGCTGGGATGAGCACGGCTCTGAGTCGAGCACAGGAACAGTTTTACAACTTCGGGACCCTGTTTGTAACGTGTGTATTGTCGTATGTATCGTTAAAGAAAAATGTGTTTTCATTATGGCCCTGTGTCAAGTGGTTTAGTTGAATATATATGACGATACTGGGACCGCTGGATTGTTTCTATTTTCACCCAAAATGTACATAAATATCGGATTTCTCGTTGCGTTCAACAACATAGAAAATCCGACACTTATGTACCGATATGGGTGAACATTGAAACAACCCAGCAGTCCTAGTATCGTCATATATCTTCAATTAAACCACTTTACACAGGGCCATGATGAAAACACGTTTTTATTTTTTATAGTATTTTTTCACGAAATCCTGATATCCCCTTAAAAGAGGGAAAAATGCGGCCAATGCAATTAAACAGTGTACTCGACGGAATTCACTTTTACACATAATTAATGTATAGTGTGTTATAATGAAAAAATGGTGTTTGATTTTAATCCGCTAATTGCCCTTATAAAAGGCATTACATGCGGAGGACGCGTTTACGGGTAGGATTTTTTTTAAATAATTAATTTTTATTTTTCTTATTTTCTCAATGAAAGTATATGTTCTTCAATTGGTGGGCGTGACATATACTTCTGAGCGCATAGAAGGAAACTAAATGTATTTTAGGATTTTCCGCAAACATAACGGCGTATCCTCAGCATGAAAAGGGTATATGTATGTTGCTGTATGCTGTTTCCGTGTTCAACAGGGACAACTAGGCGAGACTGGCAAACAAGGTATCCCCGGACCGGTCGGTCCGAAGGGGGACACGGGGGCGGCAGGTCCACCAGGGTTCCAGGGTGAGCAGGGTATACAGGGACCGCCAGGGATGCAGGGACAGGGTGGACCCCGGGGACCTACGGTGAGTATTCGTTTAAAACCCGAGTTGAAGTTATCTCCCCTGTCGTAGCGCCGTTTTTTAACCTTTATAGATTTCGAAAATAAGGCATATTTTTCGTAAATGACGTTGAAAGTTGACACAAAATTCAAAGCTCATGCGGAATTCCACATGAGCTTTGAATGTTATGTCAATTTACGACGGTATTTACTAACACTAAATTACATTTTTCTTTAAATAAATACCCGTGAAAACGGCGATGTGATGAGGGAGTTCATGCCTCACTATTGTGTTGTACAATCTACATTATTTGCCGGTGATGATGTTTGTTATTGATTCCATTACAAATCAGTATTTATGTCGAAGGACGACGTTGCTATTTCAATAAGTTGTGTAGTTATGTGTACAAATATGAACGATATCGTTTTTAGATGTCCGCATTTTTTCAAAAATTATTTTCTAATCCCCATAATTTTGTTTCAGGAACTATATTATCGTTTTTTAAATTCCCGAATGGTACACGCGCATGTACATAACTTAATAACTATACCCTATAATTTTGTTTAAAAAATGATATACTATTGTTTTAGCAACGTCACATTATTGTTTACCCATTGTATGTGAAATCTATCAGCAGCTACAAGTTGCGCCCATGATACAACAGCTGACTATCCTCCATATCTGGCAAGAATCCTGCGATAATGACCCTGTTAAATATTGAGCATGATAAACTTATGTATAAGGTACAGGCCCGTAGCCAGACCTGTTTGAAGAAGGGGGGGGGTCGTTTCGAAGGCCCAAGTGGCCTGATGTATCTAGGGGGATCCGGGGGCATGCTTTTTTGCTAAAAATGTGGACCTCGAGGCTGGGCGGGGGGGGGGGGTGTCGCCCGACCGCTCCGAACCCCCTGGCTACGGGCCTGAGGTATATACATAATGGGCATCATCTGTAGATGCTGATTTATGGCTGTGACTGGAGAAATGGGGCATATGGGTTTTGCCACGTGTGTAGATCCAGATCAGCCTGTCTGCATAGTCTGATCAGGACCTGCACTGTTCGCTATTACATCAACGAAACACCAGCCATACTTATAACAAACAATATCAATCGGTATCAGGCTACATGACTATGCTATTTGACCAGTAGCCTATTTCACCAACATTGCAAAATATACTTTTCTAGCAAAGTATTCTTTGAGGGAGAAATTTTCAATTTTAGGATAAATTTATTAATTTTTATTATATTGAATTTATTACATTATCACAGCCGTTTTGGCTGTGATAATGTAATAAATTCAGTATAATATGTCTGCATACTTTTAATCATCAAATATATGCAGTCGTTAGTTCTATATGAAATAATGCATTTCGGGGAAAATAAATGATTACTTCCTCAAAGTATACTTTGCTAGAAAAGTATACTTTGCAATTTTGATGAAATCGGTTACAGGAGCTGCACTTATCACAAATCCGATAAGAGTCAATTATCCAGTCACAGCTACATGTACGTACATTATTCTGCCTCTTCATTCATAAAATATATCCCCACTATTTCCACAGGGGCTGCATAGGGATGTACACGAGTCAAAAATATATGTCACGCTTTGTCCCTTCGAGTAGTACCGATGAGTCGAAATTCAGGTCCTAATTCATAGACTATTATTTCTTCAGGGACTGCATGGTAAAGACGGTCTGCGGGGTCCAACGGGTGAGCGCGGGGAGCCGGTAAGTAGATCTATATTTGGAACTAACCCGAATGGTCTGGCTTTCACTGCAGGGCGACTTACAAGACTTGTAAGTCGCCATGCGTGACAGCCAGACAATTTGGGTTAATTTTCAGACGAGAAATGTGGTTTTGTACCCAAGAAGATGTGCGATTTTTCATGAAAAATATTTACAGAAACATTGATATTTTATGTAAATGACGTCGAAAGTTGACGAATGTTCAGAGCAAATGCGGAATTCTATTCCGCATTCGCTCTGAACATTTCGTTAACGTTTGATATCATGTACCGAAAGTATGGTACATTTTGTAAATATCTTCCATGAGATATCTCGCATCTTCTTATGTACAGAATAGTATACATGTAGCTTGTTTGGATTCAACACATTTAGTTAATAATATTTTTTTTACATCTAATATTGATGAATATGTCTAAATGTTGAGCGATCATTGCAGTTATCATTTCTGTCAAAACACATGATTATTGGCATGCATTTGTATTTACCTTTAACATATTATTTAATATTGTATAAGATATTTGTTGAATCACGGAGACACTGCTGTGTTATATTCTAACTAAATACTACCGACCACATTTCACCCATATCACAAAAACATTGTCTCTCAAATATCTACGCTAATAGTTAAGATATTAAAACCTAGAATTTTACTATGTTTCCTACACCATTGTGCCTGTCGTTTTAATGTGTAATATGTATCCATTATACTGCAACCTCGCTCCATAGTTATACAGCCGTCTAATCAGTTTTTGCTTGATTTTCAACATGAAAAACAAAAAGAACAAGTTATGATCCAGGCGGTAGGACGTGTCCGGCGCACGCCCCCTATAAAACTTGCTGAGTTTAGATTGTAACCAATTCTTACTTGGAAAAGTCTGATTATATTTCTTGAACAGGCTCGACAGCCGACGTCGAGAGGTCCAACTGAGTTGTAACAACATACACTTTTGATGGGAAATGAGACAACTTGCAGAATGAAATGTATCTTAGGACAGTTCCAAATCATGTGCGTCTCATCTACAACTGAGAATCCACCCACCACCCCCTCCTCTAGACCTCAATATCCTTGGATCGCCCCTTATATCGGTGATATCGTAGGAAAGTTATGGATCATGTGTGCAATTGACAATCCACGCCCCCTTTAGACATAAATATTGGGACAGCTCCTGATATTGGTGATATATATTTCAGGGCCTTCTCGGTACTGCAGGCCAGCCTGGACCAGTCGGAGTTATGGGACATTCGGTACGTGGGTCAGAAACGACATTTATTTATTTATCTTTATTGTTATCACATGAAAACGTTGCTATGCCGTCATGTAACCCATTTCATAAATGTGATGCGAAACACGTGTAATAACACCTAGAGCGAATTTGATCGGCTGGCCGCATCACCATAATTACGTATTCGTATTATGCCCAATGTTATGCCACAAGAACAAACTGAAGATGTTCCAAAGGTATTATACATGTACACGTAGTACATACACTACCGTTAATAATGTAATATGAATATGAACTCTATGTGTGCTGAATGTATGCTTGTTTTCTATTCCTGTACAATGTATACATGTATAATTGAAATACATTTTGTGTAAACTATGTGTTCTGTATTTACTCCAGGGCGCACCAAGCGATGTGTTGTGGAGAAGGGTTTGAACATCTGATTTCCATCCGGAGGTTGTGTATTCAAACCTCGCCTAGGGTATCAAGAAATACTTTCATAGTATTTCCATCCCACTAGTCTGCCGGATGAGACTCTAAACTGTGGTCCCGTCTCTATATGACCTTAGCTGTTGCTGGGACGTTAAACCCTTTCACTTTTTTTCCAGGGCGCACCCGGAGAGATTGGATCACCCGGGCAGAGGGGACCACCAGGGAATACGGTAATATCATATCACAGTCCATTCCAGTAACTTGGGGGTGAAAGGGTTAATATAATCGATGCCATGCTTGCATAACAAAAACATTTATTCAAGTTTGCATAGTTTGTGCAACCTCCTTACTGGCGACATCTTCCACCGCGAATATAACAGCTCTCCGCATAGACCTATAGTACTCTTTCATCCCCAAAACATTCAAATGGTACCCATCATCCAAATAAAATTGAAGGGGACTATCAAAAATACGTCTATGCCTCCACAATTTTACCTCGCCCCCAGACAGTATATCACCCAGTAAGTAATTAACGCGAGTGACACGTCATGCACTTTCACACACCATTGAGCAAAATCGTTCAATGTCGAAGCTAGCAACAAAGGACAACATTTTGGATCACAACGATCATTGCCCCCCAATTGCACAAGAACGGCATCATATTTTTTTAGGATAATGTCGGGGCAACCGTAATTTGAAAATCAGATAAGCTAGGTAGAATCCGCCAGCCACCATGCGCGAGAAAATCTACTCGACATTGCCGAAGATCAAATAGCACCTTTCAGGCGACGAATAAATGAATGCCCTACTAACAGCACTTGTAAACACGAAACTGCCATACTCACTGGGTTTATGTGATGTAATCCTCGCAATAATTTGAGATTATCAATTCTCGTCAGGGTTGAAAATCAGACTGACACACGAGACTGCATGTTGCACCAAAACTAAGCCAATCGAAATCGCCCACAGCACCGCACCACCAAATATAAGCCAATCAATGACCGGCGTATCACACGAGTGCTGGGTGATGTCTAGACTTATTCATACACATCGAGGATATAAGTGGGATGCATTTGTCACATTGGTGAGGGTGTCAATGAAACATTCGACGTGCATAAAAATAGCTATGATCACAGATAGCTTCCATTTATATTACACATGCCATTTACAGTAGTACTTTATATCATTCTGTTTTCAAGCCAATGGTGCATAGTTTTGCAGCCGGCTTATAAAACGGTGGAAGAATTCAAAGAGAGAATAATTTATATAAGCTATAAAAATATTGCTTTCTAATCATTTTCACTTGTACACACTGTATAACCATCTCTGTAAACTACGAACTCAAATAAATATTGTTTAAAGTAAAAGGTACATTGTTGTGTGTAACGATATGCATTGTCTATTATATATTATACATTATGTATGTAAGTACAATGTATGTATGGCATATAAACTGTATGACAGTATTTATGAGAAAACATAGCTATGCTCTTTATTTAAATACATTGACATTTCGGTTTCACTAATGACCAATAACGAATTCCATTGTTTCATAATGAAATTCATTAGGATATGTATGCAACTGAGACGAGCCGTGTGACTTTTCATGAAATAACTTACAGAAAATGTGATATTTCCTGTAAATGACGTTGAACGGTGACGATCATAGCAAACTAATGTTCGTCGACTTTCGGCGTCATTTACGGGATATATTATAAATTTTGAAATTTATTTCATGGCATATTGCTACGGAAACCCATTAGGGCCAGTTCACTTTTTTTTTAATTTCCATTTATTCAAGATGTTTTCTTGAGCCTTCAAGATCTTGAAAAATTCAAGAAAAGAACTTGAAAATTCAAGAAAACATCTTGAAAATTCAAGAAAACATCTCGAAAATTCAAGAAAGTATCTTGAAAATTCAAGAAAATATCTCGAAAATTCAAGAAAAGAACTTGAAAATTCAAGAAAATATTTTAAAACATCCTTTATTAGAAACGATCTTGAAAATTCGAGAAAAGAACTTGAAAATTCAAGAAAAGATCTTGAAAATTTGAGAAAATAACTTGAAAATTCAAAAAAATATCTCGAAAATTCAAGAAAGTATCTTGAAAATTCAAGAAAAGATCTCGAATAAATGGAAATAAAAAAAGTGAAATGGCCCTAATGGACTTCCGTATATTGCACATCTTCTAAGGTAGAACATCACAAGGCTTGTCTCGTATAACGTATAACCAAGGAGACAATTCTAATGAAATGTCAAGACATGTTTTAATTTCGAAGTAAACTATTCAATAATTGCTGTCTTTTGATGTGTAAACAATAGTGTGATTTTCTTTTACCCAATTAAAATTTTGAAATACCCAATTGCTTCACAAATGATGGAGTGACAATACTCAATTTCTAATTCCTTATCTGGAGCCCTGTAGATGTATGTAATTTGGTTTCCAGGGTTTGCCGGGCGACACTGGACTGCCGGGACAGACAGGACAGGGCGGCGAACGGGTATGTTGTTTCACAGATAGTGTTACTAATTTACAACATTTTGGTGAATACTTTGGTAGTTCTCTTCACCAAACTGTCAATAATGAACAAGTATAATGTTTATCTTATTATGTTTATAAAAAAGTGGTTGGCGCGTTCTTAGAGACATCCAGAATTGCAAGACAAAATCCACGAACACCCACGCATAGGAAAACAATTATATTACACGTGTGTATTTTGCACATGTTCATCTGTACCACAGACTGTACCAGTAGCCTATTTCATCAACATGGCAAAGTATACTACGCTAGCAAAGCATAGTTTGAGGATGCGATGGGTATACCCCTTATGTGAGTATTACGATTATTCGTAATCCTATTTTAAGGGAATGGGCCAAGTGACTTTGGTGTGGCATGGACCTGGCACCAGGTCAGGTTTATTCTAATTTCAGGGCTGAATATATCTCGATGTAAATATTCCGTTCTGATTTTGGGATTTTACCCCCAATGCAGCAGGTTAAAATGGGATTGAACCCGTTTACCTGGCCTTGCATGCCCTTAGCTGTTGATAGGCCGTTAAACACTAATAAACAAACAAACGAACAAACATAGTTTGAGGGAGAAATTTTCAAATTAAGGATAAATTTATTAATTTGTATTATACTGAATTTTGGCTGTGATTAATGTAATAAATTCAGTATAATAATTCTGCATACTTTTAATCATCAAATATATGCAGTCGTTAAGTTCTGTATGACATAATGCATTTCGGGGAAAATAAATGATTGCTCCCTCAATGTATACTTTGCTAGATAAGTATACTTTGCAATTTTGATGAAGTCTGCTACAGAATTGTCACAAATAACTTTAATACATGTACTCGAGTGTTCGGCGATTATCGAGTGTTCGGCGATTATCGTGCATATATTGACTTTGTCTGGGTTTTTTTTTGCACAACATGACGTATATTATCTACAACTGTAGCAATATACAACACACATGTGTCCATGCTCATATAATTCCAGCACAAAAAAAATTACACAATTCCCTAACATTTGATTGGCCCGTAGCAAGTCTCTGTCCAAAATTTATATCCCAGTAAACTCCCACGCCGAACTACTTTCTACAGGTGCGCTGTCAGTGCTGTCAATGTAAACAAATTACTGCCGTCTGTCAAAATAAACACATTTTCTTGATGAATTTATTTCAAATGCTGGAATTATAAGGAATGAATGGCCTTTTTGTGGAATTTATCGGGGATATAAACTTGGAAAAGTCGCGAGAATACTGGACGAGGCCTTCCGGCCTTCGTCCAGTATTCCCGTGACTTTTCCAAGTTTATACCCCGATAAATTCCACAAAAAGCGGCCATTCATTCCTATAGTAAATAACTCTATATTGGCTACCAGAACGAAGCCTAAGTTGTTGCATAAATATCAATGTTTGCAATATTGTTCCTAGGGCCCACCGGGCATACCCGGGGAAATTGGCAAGCCTGGACCGGAAGGTGTGCAGGGTTTCCCGGGAGACAGAGGATACCCGGGAGCTCAGGTACTGTGCCGTTTAACAGAGTCGTTCCATATTATTGTTGTTGTTGTTGTTGCATTCTTTCATTTTGAAAGGGTTCTGTGTGATTTTGACCGCCGCATATATACAATCATTACTCACTGACTTCTTGCAATGTACGGCTTATAGCAGTATCTCATATCAGATTTGTTGTGATATAATAAATTATTTGGCAGCATGTCGTATTTATTTAGCTATAATTTGTGATACATGTACCATACTATTTAATCCTTTGAACCCGAAAGCCCGCTATAGCGGTTTATGAAAACAGTGCAGATCCAGATGAGCCGGCTCGTAACGAGCCGTCTCATCAGGATCTGCACTTTTTTTAAAGTAATTTTCATATTTTTGAGAACAAAAAAATACCCCTTTTCATAAATGGATTAGTCAGAAAATAATGTTGTGACATTGGATTGGTCCGGAAATTAACATATAAAAATCCATTCCAGTTACTTAGGGGTGAAAGGGTCAAGTTTCATCTCACCTTTTCAACCACGTCTGTATAAACTATATTGTGTACGCTGATGAATGATTTATTTGTATGTATATGCTACATGTAATGACATTCCTCTTCATTGTCCATAGGGCCGGGACGGGTTGGCAGGCGACGATGGTTCCCCAGGACCACAGGGACCATTGGTAAGTTACGAATTTACACCAGTAGACGATTTCATCAACATTTCAAAGTATACTTTTCTAGCAAAGTATACTTTGAGGCAGAAATTTTCAGTTTTAGGATAAATTTATTATTTTTTATTATACTGAATTTATTACATTATCACAGCCATTTTGGCTGTGATAATGTAATACATTCAGTATAATAAGTATGCATACTTTTAATCATCACATATGTGCAGTGGTTAGTTCTATATGAAATAATGCATTTTGGGAAAAATAAATGATTACTCTCTCAAAGTATGCTTTGCTAGATAAGCATACTTTGCAATTTCTATGAAATCGGCTACAGGTGTTATTTATATTTATGCACACATATATACATGTATTAAACCGTATGATATAACATACTGCTATTTATCTGATATACATCTGATAATATAATAATGTATACGGCATTGAAAAGTCTCACCACAGATCACATTTCATCGTTTTCCGCATCATCGGGCCACCACCCAACTGGTCACTTTGCCTTTGACGGGTCACAAATATGTTATGTGATAGTATGCATGTATGTTATAGTATACTGTTTTCGATTGAGATAATAATAATTCAATAAGACTGAAAGGAGAATAAATAAGTTCACACGGTGGATGTATAATTTTGGATGTGAAAGATAGTTGACCCAATCCAAAGCAGAACGGGTACAGTGGGGTCAGCGTGTAAGTGCACACACGAACGAACACGACAGGTTGGAACCAACCTGTCGTGTTTGTGTTCGTGTGTGCACTTACACGCTGACCCCACTGTATAGACACATTATATATATAACAACTACACACGTATTATGTTTCAGGGCGAGAAAGGAGCTGAAGGACAATCGGGTGAAACCGGATCACCGGGACCAATGGTACGGGCAAGCCTTTTTGTTATTATTGTATTGATAGCATACAGGACTACAGTGGAGCATCTCTACAAACTTAAATGTATAATAGTTGTCTTTCGATATATCGTTTTAAACTAATGTCGAGAAAATGTCACACGTGATATATCACGTGTTGTCACACGTGATATATCACGTGTGACGTTTTCTCGACATTAGTTTAAAACTGATCTGTTTCTGTAAACACTATCCATATTTTGTGAATACTCGGAATTATGCATTTGAGATGACATTAAATTTAAAAACTATGGCTACCGCTATGTCTCTGTTTTAATATTAGATAAATATGTATGCGTATACATAGTTAATTAGTGTTAGGAATACCCCCTGTTTTCTAAGCTACTGTATGTTTTATATGTGTATCGAGTACGTTTATGTGCTTTTAATGTATTCCTTTTGTTTCTGATTTGATAAAGGCCAACACAAATCGTTTTGTTCTACCTTTAACTGAGCATATCTGAGTATTATTCCCAGATAGTTACTTATTCATAGACCATATACAGCATATTACATGCATCCCATAGTACTTATTCAAAGACATAGACCCACAATACATGTTATTTCCCTAATGGTACTTATTCACAGACATAGACCACATTTTATAACCATCATTCCCCATAGTACTTTAATTCATAGACATAGACCAAGCATAATACCAGCATTCCCATATTACATATTCATAGACTTTCCCAGACCAGTATATACATTTATTTCCCATAGTACTTATTCATAGACCATAGACCAGCATATACCATGCATTTCCAAAATAGTACTTAATTCCCATAGACACAGACCAGCATATACATGCAATTTCCCGTAGTACTTATCATAGACACAGACCAGCAATACATGCATTCCCATATACTTATTCCTAAGACACAGACCAGCAATATACATTTGCAGTTCCCGTAGTACTTATTCATAGACACAAAGACCAG
Source organism: Conchocele bisecta (assembly GCA_029237695.1). Lineage (NCBI taxonomy): Eukaryota > Metazoa > Mollusca > Bivalvia > Lucinida > Thyasiridae > Conchocele > Conchocele bisecta. The sequence goes on along the minus strand of CM055271.1, from coordinate 42,135,694 downwards.
CCATATACATGCATTCCCTATAGTTTACTTATTCATAGACACAGACCAGCAATAAATACATGGCATTCCCATAGTAACCCCTTATTCAATTAGACACAGACCAGCCATTATTACATGCATACCCATAGTTCATATTCATAGAACAGACCAGTATATACAGCAATCCCATATTACTTATTCATAGACACAGACCAGCATATACATGCATTCCCATAATACTTATTTACAGACATATACCAGCATATACATGTATTCCAATAGTACTTATTCACAGACATAGACCAGCATATACATGCATTCCCATAGTATGGGAATAGTACTTATTCATAGACACAGACCAGTATATACATGCATTCCCATAGTACTTATTCACAGACATAGACCAGTATATACATGCATTCCCATAGTACTTATTCATAGACATAGACCAGTATATACATGCATTCCCATAGTACTTATTCACAGACATAGACCAGTATATACATGCATTCCCATAGTACTTATTTCATAGACAACGACCAGTATATACCTGCATTTCCATAGTACTTATTCACAGACATAGACCAGTAAATACCTGCATTGATTCCCATTAGTACTTATTCATAGACACAGACCAGTATATACATGTATTCCCATAGTACTTATTCATAGACACAGACCAGCATATACATGCATTCCCATAGTACTTATTCATAGACACAGACCAGTATATACATGTATTCCCATAGTACTTATTCATAGACACAGACCAGTATATACATGCATTCCCATAGTACTTATTCATAGACACAGACCAGTATATACATGTATTCCCATAGTACTTATTCATAGACACAGACCAGTATATACATGTATTCCCATAGTATTTATTCATAGACACTACCAGTATACATGCATTCCCATTAGTACTTATTCATAGTTTTCACAGACAATAGACCCATAGTTATAATAAGAACATGCATTTCCCATAGATACTTTTTATTCATAGACACAGACCAGTATATCATGTATTCGATAGTACTTATTCATAGACACAGACCGAGTATGATTAAACATGCATTCCATAGTACTTTATTCATAGGACACAGACCCAGTTTATATATTGCATCCGATATAGTACTTATTCATAGACACAGACCACATATACATGTATTCCCATAGTATTTATTCATTAGACACAGACCAGTGTTTATACTTGTTTCCCATAGTACTTATTCATAGACACAGTCCAGATATACATGTTTTATTCCCATAGTATTTATTCAGACACAGACCAGTATATACTGTATTCCCGTAGTAACTTATTCATAGACACAGGGACCATATTATACAACGCATTCCCATTTAGTACTTATTCATAGAGACAGACCAGTAATTATATTGTATTCCCATAGTATTTATTCAATAAGACACAGACAGGGGGTTTTTTTTTTGTTTTAAGTTTATACCAGCATTCCCATTAGTACTTTTATTCAATAGACAAAGACCTGTAATATACATGTATTCCATAGTACTCTAATCCATAGGAAACAGACCAGTTATATACCCATTGTATTTCCGTAGTACTTATTTCTAGACAACAGACCCAGTATATAAGTGCATTCCCATAGAATTATTCATAGACCACAGACGCTTATTACATGTATTCCCATTAGTTACAATATTCCCACACAGACACAGACCAGTATATAAATGTAATTACCATTGTTCTTATTCATAGACAACAGACCGTATTAATCAATTGTTATTCCACATTAGTTACCCTTATTCACTGACACAGACCAGTATATTAATGCATTCCCATAGTATCTTATTCATAAAGACGCAGCTGACCAGTTTATCAACATGTATTCCCGTAGTTACTTATTCATCAGAACACCAGACCAGTAAAATTGATACATGTATTCCCCATTAGTACTTTTTTCAACTTGGATAACCACAGTCCAGATATATACAATGTATTCCCGATTAGTAACTTAATTTCATAGACTCCCCAAGACCTGCATTTACTTTGTATTTCCCAATAGTAATTTATTTCATAAGCATTAGAACCCCAGTAATATAAAGAAAATTCCCATTAAGTAACTTAATTCATAAAGACACAGACCAGCAAATATAAACTGTATTCCCATAGTACTTTACAACTTCCATAGACAACCTGTCCAAAGTATATACATGTATTCCGCCATAGTTACTTATTCATTAGAACTCAGACCAGTAAAATATACATGCATTCCCAATAGTACTTTTTCCCATAAGTCACAGGACCAGTTCTATTCATGTATTCCCGGAGTACTTATTCATTGACCAAAGACCAGTATATACAAATGCATTCCCCATAGTACTTATTCATAAAGGACATGACCAGCTAATTTAATACATGTATTGCCCTAAGCGTACTTTATTTCATAGACAAACTGACCAGTATTTAATAACATGACATTTCCCGTAGTACTTATTCATACAGACCACCCCAGACCAATAGTAAATTACATGTATTACCCATAGTACTTATTCATAGAACTCAATGATCCAGCTATATACATGTATTTCCCCGTAGTAACTTATTCATAGACAACAGACCAGTATATAACATGCAATTCCTTAGTTACCCTTTATTCTTAGTCACAGAACCAGACATATACATTGTATTCCTTAGTACTTATTCACAGACAACTGACCAGTTATAATACAAATGTAATTCCCATAGTTAACTTTATTCAATAGACACAGACCAGTATTCATGTATTCCCATAGTAACTTATTCCCAATGACACAGTACCAGTTATTTACATGCATTCCCCATTAGTACTTTTTCATAGACCACAGCCTGTAATATACATGTATTTCCCAATAAGTACTTTATTGCCTATGACACAGACCAGTATATTAACCATGCAATTCCCGTAAGTACTTAATTCCAATAAGCACACACAGACCAGTATTATACAATGTATTTCCCATAGTTTTACTTATTCACAGACATAACAGACCCAAGTAATCTACCATGCATTCCAAGTAAGTACCCTTATTCTTAGACCAGACAGTTATTATTCATGTATTCCCATAGTACTTATTCAACAAGAACAAAGACCAAGTATCTATATTCATCCATTGTACTTATCATAGACCCCCACAGACCAGTAAGATACATGCATTCCGTAAGTTTTCTTATTACATAGACCACAGACCAGCATTTATACATTGTAACTTCCCATAGTTCTTAATTACATCCCTAAGACACAGACCAGTACTATACTATTGTATTCCCAGTCGTAAACTTAATTCATAAGACCACAGTAACAGTTTACAGTAGTCAATTAGTAATTATTCAATTCCCGATAACAGTAACAGTATTATACATGTATTCCATAGTATTATTCATAGAGACAAGACCCAAGTATATACATGTATTCCCGCGTACGTAACTTACTATTCATATAAAACACAGAACCAAGTAATATACCTGATGCATTCCCATTAAGTTAACCGTTACTGCATAGCAAACAGACCTTGTATTTACCATGTATTCCCGTTACTGTATTGTTCAATAGACCCATAGACAAGTTATTTAAATTGTAAAATTCCCAATTAGTAATTATTCACAGACACAGTATATTACATGCATTCCCATAGTACTTATTCATAAGACACAGACCAGTATATACACTTATTCCCATAGTTACCTTATTCATAGACACAGACCAGTATATACAGTATTCCCCTAGTACTTATTCATAAGACACGAACCAGTATATACTGCATTCCCATAGTAAACTTATTCATCAGACACAGACCAGTATATACATGGTTTCCCATTAGTCTTTTATTCACAGTCACAGACCAGTATATACATGCTTATTCCCATAGTAGTACTTATCATTAGACCACAGACCAAGTATATACATGCATTCCCATAGTTACTTATTCATCAGACACAGACCAGTATATAACATGTATTCCCATTAGTAACTTATTCCATAACCACAGACCAGTATTTACATTGATTCCCATAGACTTATTCATACCACAGACCAGTATATACATGCATTCCCATAGTACTTATTCAAGAACACAGACCAGTTATATACATGATTTCCCCTAAGTACTTTATTCAATAAGACACAGAACCATAATATACATGTATTCCCATAGTACTTATTCACAGAACCAGACCAGTTATAAACATGATTCCTAGTACTTATTCAAGACACAAACCCGTAAATATACATGTATTCCCATAGTAACTTATTCATAGACACGACCCGTATATAACATGATTCCCATAGTACTATGCATAGACACCAGAACCAGTTTATACATGCATTCCCGTAGTAACTTATGCATAGACACCAGACATTATAAACATGTATTCCCATAGTAAATATTTCATAGACACAGACCAGTTAATACCCATGCATTCCGTAGAACTTATTCAAACACAGACAGTATATACATGTATTCCATAGTACTTATTCAAGACACAGACCAGTATATACATTGATTCCCAGTAGTACTTATTCCCATACACAGACCAGTAATTACAAAAAATTTATTCATAGTACTTATTCATAACACAGCCCAGCCATATACATCAATTCCCAAAGTTCTTATTCATAGAACACAGACAGTTAATATACATGCTTCCCATAGTACTTATTCATAGACACATACCATGTATATACATGCACCTTACCCATAGAAAATTATTCAACACATTAGACAGCCATTAATACATGTAATTCATAGTACTTATTACAGACCACAACCAGCATATAAATGATTCCCATACCTATTCATAAGACATAGACCAGTATATACCCATGCATTCCCTAGTACTTATTCATAGACCACATACCCGTAAAATACATTGCATCCCCATAGTACTTATTCCCATAGACACAGACCAAGCATATTACATTGCATTCCCATAAGATCTTATTCAATAGACCACAGACCAGTATGACCCCATGCTTATTCACCATAGTAACTTATCATACACATACCAGTAAAAACTGGCATTCCCATAGACTTATTCACAAGCATAGACCAGCAATATACATGCCATAGTTTACCATTATTTCATAAGACCAGCCTATATGAATTCCCATAGTACTATTCATAGACAACAGAAACCAGCAATATACAAGCATTATTACATGATTTTCCTTCCCAATAGTACTTATATAGACCATTAAGACCCACAATATACATGTAATTCCCCATATACATTCACATAGACCAAGCATAACATACATTACCCATAGTACTTATTCATAACATATTTATATACCATAGACCATCATATACAGTATTCCCATAGTACTTATTCATAGACAGCTATAAATGTATTCCCATACTTATCATATACAACTGACCACATATACAGCATATACATGCATCCCATTAGTACTTATTTATAGACATAGACCAGCATATACATGTATTCCCATAGTACTTATTCATAGACATAGACCAGCATATACATACATTACCATAGTACTTATTCATAGACATAGACTAGCATATACTTGCATTCCCATAGTACTTATTCATAGATAATGTATTATACTAGGGCATACCAGGGCCAGGTGGATATGAAGGAAGCCGAGGTGCCAAGGGAGATACGGGCATTGAAGGACAACCTGGGGTATCCGGGCCGCCCGGCCCAGACGGGCAAAGGGTGAGTTAGTTACTTATTACCTAATATACCACTAGTAAAGCTTTATACAATTTATTATTTTACACACATTTGATTGCCTTTTGGAAACATATACAATTGAAACTATTATTTAATATACCCAGTAAAAATAAGATCACATAAGATATTTTGTCTTGGCGTTCGGTTTAGTGAGGTTCCACTGTATAGACATAAATATAGCTAGACTACCATGTGCCCAGGTCCCAGCCGTTTGACCCTTTATGGATACTTTCAGGGCCACCCAGGACCACTAGGGCCAGTCGGTCCACCGGGACAGTCAGGTGACAAGGTTTGTATTCCTTTCGATTATAGCTAAACTTTCGATTATGGTGTATATAGCTGAATTACTCGTTTTGCGCATATACACGATATGTATGCCCCCTATGCGATAGCAAGGGGGTATATTGCGTTGCTATCGAGTATCCTTACGCCCATCCGTCCGTGTATAGTACGTGGACACGTCGACAAGTCGACAATTTTGTAAGTTTCTCCAGTCAGAGTCCAGTATGCCACGGGGGCATATCCATGTTTTACAAACATAATGTCTAGTTTCATTTAACGGGAGGATGGCAAGCATCCGAATGAGCATGCATAACCAATGGCATTAGCTGTCAAACCACAAGTTATTACAAGCGATTGTCACTGTGGTGTTGGACTGAAATATATAAATTATGTATCTACTTATACAAAGGCACATGTGTAACTGTCTTTTTTCGATTGGATTACTTTATGTTGGTTTCGTATGATTGACTTGAATTGTATTGTAGGGAGACAACGGGCCACCAGGAAGTCGCGGATCGAAGGGAGAGTCTGGAAGACAGGTACACATTACGTATTAAGTTTTCTCGATAAATAGAGATGTTATATATCATCAAATTCGACGTTACATAAATTTACTAGATCTACGTCATGTCAGTTGATAGGATAACACGTTTAGGATTATAAGTTACGTTGTAATGTTCTTGGATATAAGTGCATTGATCGTAAGAACAATGGAAGTCATTTTTAAATAATACATTGTCATATCATCTTCCACATAAATACATAATGTGAATAGTCACTTATATTTTGAACTAGAACTACCATGCGGATTAATAGCATTGCTCTGTAATAGCCATCAACTGTATCCAAATTGACGGTTATTACAGAGCAATGTTATTAAGAACTACCATGGGTGTTAATAACATTGTCTCCGTAATAGCCATCAACTGTAGTTGCTATACGTGTTAATTGTATCACCCGGACGAAAGTCGGGGGATACTATGGATTTGACACCGAACATCGTCCGCCGCAGACACTTCTTGTCCGGAGCAACTAGAACACCCTTTGTAATATGTTCATGAAACTTCACACATGCATAGACCATGACCCGAAGGTGTGTCGCGCACAAGTATGACAACTCTTGCACAGCTAATTTTTTAGTTAACTCCCTTTTTTGTTTCGCGCACTGATTTCGTTTCCGGAGCATAACTCGACCACCCTTTGGAATATTTTCATGAAACTTCACAGATGCATAGACCACGACCCGAAGGTGTGTCGCGCAAAATAATGACAACTCTTTCATAGCTAATTTTGTAGTTAACTTCCTTTTTTGTTTCGCGCACTGATTGAGCATAACTCGACCACCATTTGGAATATGTTCATGAAACTTCACACATGCATAGACCACGACCCGAAGGTGTGTCGCGCACAACAATGACAACTCTTGCATAGCTAATTATTGAGTTATCTCCCCTTTTTTTTTCGCGCACTCTACAAACTGGACAATAATGCATGAAGACCCGTTTTCTCGTGTGCTCTGCACACCTTACCTGTAGAGAGAAAATATCCTTCTCCGGTTGAACAATAGTGACTGGGAGAACCATTCACCTGTGCATGATGTGCTAGCATGTGCAAATGTCCAGACTGACCACTAACTGACCACTAACTTATTACAGGTAATTTATACAGGTAAATTATTATATTACATTTCCGTAAACTGTGTTGACAATATTGTGTCAATATGTGGACCTGTGCAGATATGATATGTAGATAAATGTAGGACTATTAAAAAAAATTCTGGGCTCCAGTAGCGAGCATTATTATTTTTAGCCAGGTTTTTTGAAAAAAAATCCAGGCTATTGGATTGGCGAAAGCCGGGCGGGCGGGCGGCGGGCGGGCGGGCTGGGCGGACGGACGGGGGGGCGAGCGAGCGGGCGGCGGGCGGCGTCCACAATCAATGTTAAGTTTTCGTGTTTGAGTCCATTTCTTTGTTACTGTACCACCTAGACCACCAAACTTGCACAGCTTCATTAACAAAGGGTGCCCACCACATATCACTATCCAACATGTTACTTTTTTTTAATTAACTTGACCCATTTTTTCCGCGTAATCGACTTAGCCATTTTCAATGTTAAGTTTTCGTGTTTGAGTCCATTTCTTTGTTACTGTACCACCTAGGACCACCAAACTTTCACAGCTTCATAATCAAAGGGTGCCCACCACATATCACTATCCACCATATTACTTTTTTTTTAACTTGACCAATTTTTTCCGCGTAGTCGACTTAGCCATTTTCAATGTTAAGTTTTCGCGTTTCCAATGTTAAGTTTTCGTGTTTAAGTCCATTTCTTTGGTACTGTACCACCTAGGACCACCAAACTTTCACAGCTTCATAATCAGGGGGTGCCCACCACATATCACTATCCAACATGTTACTTTTTTTTTTAACTTGACCCATTTTTTCCGCGCAGTCGACTTAGCCATTTTCAATGTTAAGTTTTCGCATTTACAATGTTAAGTTTTCGTGTTTAAGTTCATTTCTTTGGTACCGTACCACCTAGGACCACCAAACTTTCACAGCTTCATAACCAAGGGGTGCCTATCTCATACAACTATCCAACATGTGACCATTTTATTACCTTCACCTATTGTTTCTACGTAATTGACTTACCCATTTTCAACGTTAACTTTTTAACGTACGTCTGGTTAAATTTTTCTGGTTAAAACTTTTTTGTTGTACTATATCTCTGCAACTGCTTTGCCCATTACCTTGAAACTTCACATGGGTGTTTATCATCATCCATATTTTCATTCTAACCCCCAACCGTGCGGCCCCTGTGCCCAATGTCAAGGTCAAATTACTTTGAATTTGTTTGTTAAAGTGTTTTCGTGTACTATATCTCTGCAACTGCTTCACCCATTACCTTGATACTTCACATGGGTGTTTATCATCATTGTCGCACCCGCTTGCGGAAAGGACGATATCGTCGGCATTTTGGCATACGTCCGTCCGTCCGTACGTCCGTGTGTCCGGTTAAAGTTTTTTCGTTAAAGTTTTTCCATCTACTATATCTATTTTTTTAGTGTCCATGCCTCGCCCCAAGGCGCGACATGCAGGCCACGGCCATCTAGTCTACAAAAAGTGGGTATAATTATGTTATCCAAGTGTCCATGCTTGGAAAAAACCTGGCCTTCGTGGCTTTGCCTCGTTTCTTGTTAATTTTTAAACTTTTTTTTTCAATTTTTTTTTTCATTTTTTTTCTCAATTTTTGTCTAGTAGCATAAGGTCGTAAGTGCTATACACAGACTATTATCATATAATAAAACAATTATTGACTAGTGAGCCATAGAATATAATCTGATATTCTATGGCTCACTAGTCAATAATTGTTTAATATGTTCGGGCCATTGAAAATTGCTTTCGGGCCTAGGCTCGAGGTCAAGGCGGGACAAGACGAGGCATTTGATTCCGCGGAATTCGTTTTTACTTATCTCCCTTTGTTCTTTCATGCACTGATTTCGTGTCCGGAGCATAACTCGAACACCCTTTGGAATATTTTCATGAAACTTCACACGTGCATAGACCACGACCGTAAATGTGTTTCACGCAAGAATGACAATGATCTCCCTTTGTTTTTCCGCGTACTGATTTTGTCTCCGGAGCATAACTCGAACACCCTTTTTTCAAACTACTTGTGTATCTGGGGAGGGGGATACACATGCGCTTGTCGACAAACGTCCATTTCTAGTTACTATACGTGTTAATAACATTGTCTCCGTAATAGCCATCAACTGTAGTTGCTATACGTGTTAATTACTGTATGTGTTAATAACATTGTCTCCGTAATAGCCATCAACTGTAGTTGCTATACGTGTTAATTACTGTACGTGTTAATAACATTGTCTCCGTAATAGCCATCAACTGTAGTTGCTATACGTGTTAATTACTATACGTGTTAATAACATTGTCTCCGTAATAGCCATCAACTGTAGTTGCTATACGTGAATTACTATACGTGTTAATAACATTGTCTCAGTAATAGCCATCAACTGTAGTTGCTATACGTGTTAATTACTATACGTGTTAATAACATTGTCTCCGTAATAGCCATCAACTGTAGTTGCTATACGTGTTAATTACTATACGTGTTAATAACATTGTCTCCGTAATAGCCATCAACTGTAGTTGCTATAACGTAATTACTATACGTGTTAATAACATTGTCTCCGTAATAGCCATCAACTGTAGTTTGCTATACGTGTTAATTACTATACGTGTTAATAACATTGTCTCCGTAATAGCCATCAACTGTATTGCTATACGTGTTAAGTACTATACGTGTTAATAACATTGTCTCCGTAATAGCCATCAACTGTAGTTGCTATACGTGTTAATTACTATACGTGTTAATAACATTGTCTCCGTAATAGCCATCAACTGTAGTTGCTATACGTGTTAATTACTATACGTGTTAATAACATTGTCTCCGTAATAGCCATCAACTGTAATTGCTATACGTGTTAATTACTATACGTGTTAATAACATTGTCTCCGTAATAGCCATCAACTGTAGTTGCTATACGTGTTAATTACTATCGTGTTAATAACATTGTCTCCGTAATAGCCATCAACTGTAATTGCTATACGTGTTAATTACTATACGTGTTAATAACATTGTCTCCGTAATAGCCATCAACTGTAGTTGTTATACGTGTTAATTAATATACGTGTTAATAACATTGTCTCCGTAATAGCCATCAACTGTAGTTGCTATACGTGTCAATTACCATACGTGTTAATAACATTGTCTTCGTAATAGCCATCAACTGTAGTTGCTATACGTTTTAATTACTATACGTGTTAATAACATTGTCGCCATCAACTGTGGTTGCTATACGTGTTAATTACTATACGTGTTAATAACATTGTCTCCGTAATAGCCATCAACTGTAGTTGATGGCTATTACGGAGACAATGTTATTAACACGTATAGTAATGAAGATTCGGCTAATTGACGGGGATAAACTTGTATTTCTTACAGGGACCACCTGGATCTCAAGGGACACAAGGATCACAGGGACAGCCAGGCATGCCGGTGGGTATTATACACACAGTCAATAGTTCAACTACTTACACTTCATTCCACCACTTGTGGAATGTTAGTGTGGACCACTCATGAAATATAAATGAATGTACATCCGCTGCGTATATTGGTCAGGTACAGTACGGCTGCGTATGGTATACAGCCGGCTGTATGGTCGGTCATACCGCTGCGTAATGGTTCAGGTCCCGGCTGCATAAATGAATGTACATCTGCTGCGTATATTGGTCAGGTACAATACCGGCTGCGTATATTGGTCAGGTACAGTACCGGCTGCGTATATTGGTCAGGTTGGTACCAGGTATGCAATATTGTCAGGTTACATACCGGCTGCGTATATTGGTCAGGTACAGTACCGGCTGCGTATTTCAGTTACTACCGCGCATATTGTCGTTACATACCTGCTGGCGTATATGCGTCATTACATACCGCTCTATACCGTCTGCGTATATGTATAGGTCATACGTACCGGCTGCGTATATTGGTCAGGTACAGTACCGGCTGCGTATATTGGTCAGGTACAGTACCGGCTGCGTATATTGGTCAGTTACAGTACCGGCTGCGTATATTGGTCAGGTACAGTACCGGCTGCGTATAAATTAATAGGTACATCTGCTGCGTATATTTGGTTCCAGGTACCAATACCGGCTTGCGTAAAATTGGTATCCGGTACAGTTACCTGGCTGCGTATATTGGTCAGGTTATACAGTACCGGATTCGTATATTGGGTCCAGGTACAGTACCGGCTGGCGTATTATTGGTCAGTTACAGTACCGGGGGGGGGGGTGCTGCGTATATTGAGTTCAGTTTAACATTACCGGGGGGGGCTGGGGGTTCGTCTATTGGAGTTCAGGTTACAGTACCGGCTGCGTTTATATTGGGTCAGGTTACCAGTAAACCGGCTGCGTATATTGGGTCAGTTACAGTACCTGGCTGCGGTATATGGGCCAGGTTTTTTAAAAAAAAAGGACAGTACCGGCAGCGTATTATTGGTTCCAGGTTATACAAGTACCCGGCCTGCGTATATTGGTCAAGGTACAGTACCCGGCTGCGTATATTGGATCAGTTTACCAGGTACCCTCGTATATTGGCTTCGTTACAGTACCGGCTTGGCGTATATTGGTCAGGTACAGTACCAGGCTGCGTATATTGGTCAGTTACAGTACCACGGCTGCTACACACCGGCGCGGTATATTGGTCGGGCCGGCACTTCGCCGGCGCTAATTGGCAGTACCAGGCTGCGTATATTGGTCAGTACTAGTACCGCTGCGTATTGGTCAGTACTGACGGCTGCGTATATTGGTCAGGTACAGCTACCGGCGCGGTATATTGGTCAGGTACTACGCGGTATATTGGTAGTTACAGTACCGGTGCGTATATTGGTCAGGTACATGACTGTAACCGCCTGCGTATATTGGTCAGGTACAGTACCGGCTGCGTATATTGGTCAGGTACAGTACCGGCTGCGTATATTGGTCAGGTACAGTACCGGCTGCGTTAATCTTGCCAATATTTTTCAATTTCTTAATTTTAACTCTTAGACTAATACACACAACAATTGTCGTCTGATCTTGCTTTATATTTTACGTTATTTCTCAATAAAAACATGTTTTGACAACACTTTGGAATCATTTCCATTGGAAATGATTATAAAGTGTTGTCAAGCATGTTTCTTTATGAGAAAAATGGAAAATAGAAAATAAACAGCAGATGAGAAAAATTAATGTAGCAGTGTAAGGGTTAAATACTTGAATAGTTTGCTTGAAATCAAGCGGCTCGGGCTCAGATGATAACACCGCTTGCTTGCGAGTTGGCATTGTCAATAGATGGTCAGAAGCGTTGATCGCCTTGGCACCATTAACGCAGGCGATTGTGTATGTACATAAACAGAACGCAGCTGGTTGCTCACACTCGCCCTTTTTACGTGCTTTATATGAGAAGTCTTGTGATTTTGTCAATATTTGCTAGTCACTTGTAACCGATTCGTTGAATGATCGAATTGTGCTTGTTACATGACTGCCGTTGTTTGACACTGCTTACAGCCGTTGCTGGTTGAACATGGCTGTAGACAATGCTCATTTCGGGGCCAAGCCAACACCTACGTAATGCATGTGTCGCAGGACGTTACTAGTACGCGCCATTACGTCACAAAACCAGTACACAAATTTCGCACTGAAATGTATGAATGCTGCTGCAGCACGCGCTGTGTAATGCGGCCCCGGAATATGTACATGTATGTGTATCGGTTACTTCAATACTTGAATGGAGTAGATTATCAAAATACCGAAATATAAATGCTCAAATTGCATGATATTTCAGACGGAAATGTAACAATAACGTTCGACCATGTCCAGCCGTGTGTAAACGCTTGCCGTGCCCCTCGGGAACTGTTTGAACCCTCGGCTTACGGCCTTGGGGTTCAAACAGTTCCCTCGTGCCACTGAAAACGTTTGCCCACCGCTGAACATTGTCGAACATTCTATTTCTCTCTGCATTTTGTAGGGCCCTATTGGAGAGCCAGGAATACAGGGCATGCAGGGACCAATGGGAACCAAGGTAACACTATTCATTTGAACATAAGAGCGGAATATTTGAACTAATATTGCATAGAACATTATAATTATAGTAGTAGTAATATTTGACAGTGGCGGTATTAAGTTAGCTATAAGCAATGTAAATATCATACATTAATATGCATTTAATAACATGGGAGTAGAATGTTGAAAAATGTTTTTGAAATAACGCTGGCATTGGAATTTATTGTCGTCATGTTTATTATTTTTAAATACCTCTCGTCTTTAAGTAGGCTGTATATTCGTGCTTCAGGGATCGGAAGGGTCACGGGGCCAGCCTGGTCCCGGCGGGCTGATGGGGATTCAAGGAAATCCCGGAGGATCAGGTCCAAAGGGAGAGCAGGGAGATGCTGGAATAATGGTATGATTCTGTTCAGATTATTTTGTCTGGTGCTTGTGTTGATAATTAACTTACATTCATTGCCCATATTATGTAGACAATTGTTAAACTAAGAGCATCCTAAGTAAAACAAATACTACGTAAGTAAAAGACAAAATACTGATGGAACCTGTTTAAAACGTTTTGCTCATGTAAATTATGTTTTATAGATTACCTACATTCATGTATTCCTTATTGTGCATTTATGGTGTCTTCTATTGGCCCCTTTCAATTGTCAAATTGATGATGTTCCAACCGTTCGGCTCATGTCGATTATATTTTATACAGTTACACATTCCTTAAGCGTATGGTATTATATAGTTTATACAGTCACATATTCCTTAACCCTTTCAACCCTAAGGAACTGGACTGGACTGTGATATGCTAATGTTCCGACCGATCCAATGGTCACAAAATGATTTTCAGACTATTCCATTTATAAAAAGGGGGTATTTCTCGTTCTCAAAAATATGAAAATTACTTTCAAACAGTGCAGATCCTGATGAGACGGCTCGTTACGAGCCGGCTCATCTGGATCTGCACTGTTTGCATAAACCGATATAGTGGGCTTTCGGGTTCAAAGGGTTAATGTGCATCCAGTACTAACGAACTTAATGTATGAACTACAATCGAACCTCCCCGAACGGCCACCTCTCTATAACAACACCCTCTCTGTAACAGCCACTATTTTATATCCCAAATGGATGAAATCCTCTATATCTAACCCTTAGACTGCTGAGCATAAAAATTGTCGTCTGATGTTGATTTTGCATTCTTTCTCAATAAAAACATGTTTTTACTGCACTTTAGAATCATTTCCATTGGAAATGATTCTAAAATGCTGTCAAAGCATGTTTTTATTGAGAATTATTGAAGAAAATAAATAAACATCAGACGATAAAATTTAATTCAGCATTAACCTCCCTACAACAGCCACCTCTCTATAGCAGCCATTTTTGCGCCTTCCCATGGGTGGCTGTTGTAGAGAGGTTGCACTTTATCAGGTAACCTGCCCTGCATTGACCGAATACGTACTGACTGATAACATATTGTTACATCCGGGTTACAACGAAGTGAAAACTGACGTTCCATTGGTCGGATGACGTCACGTGACGTTACCGAATGACGTCAGTGTAATGACGCAGCGTAAACAAGTACGCGTTCTGGCCATAGAATACGACGTCATCTGTAGTCATTTTCGAGCATAAAACGTTACATGATAAATAGAATACCAGGCTAGTGTATTTTGATATCAAGTTTATCAGGCTCGGCTCGGAAACGGTAGCAATTCCTCGGCAAGCCTCGGAATTCCTACGCGTTTCCTAGCCTTGCCTGATAAACTTAATATCAAAAGACACTAGCATAGGTAGTCTCTATGTATCAGTATAACAGTAAGTGTATTTGAGTGAACTGGACTAATGCTCATCCGATGTTTTGTAATTGTGATTTTTATTGAACTGTACATAATAGTCAGGCCCGTACGCAGAGGGGGTGTGACGGGTGCGTACGCACCCTCCTTAACCCTTTCAACACCACATGCCTATATAGTGATATTGGCAAAAAGTGTAGATCCAGATGAGCCGGCTCGTGACGAGCCGTCTCATCAGGATCTGCACTTTTTGCAAGTAATTTTCAAAATTTGAGAACAAAAACACCCTATGTTCATAAATTGACTGGTCTGAAAATAATTTTGGAATGATTGGATTGGGTTGCAAACTTAACTTATCAAAATCCATTCCAGTTACTTCGGGGTGAAAGGGTTAATCTGCCGAGGTCTGTCCGTGGATGTGCAAACAAAGATGTTTAGCTCTTCGCGCAGTCGATAACGCACCCCCCTAAATTAAGTCCTGCGTACGGGCCTGATAGTGGACCAATTACAATTGTTCTCTATTTATAGGGACCGCCAGGGTCTCCGGGACCATTGGGCAGACCCGGACCAACGGGATCATCGGTAAGGTTCACATGTGTCTTGTCACATCGTGTAGGTTTATGTGTTAAATGGTGATATACATATTTTGAATTGTGGTACTAAACCTTACCTATCTACCATTGTGGTAATAACGTTCACTTATTGTTCAATGTTTGTTGAACAACTATTACAAAAACTACTTTATTGTGTTCAGGATTTTTTCTCGAATATCAATGTGTATGTTTCAGCCTCTGGCATTCTATGCCATATTGAATAATGAATATGGTTTTGTTATACCCCTATGCGATAGCAAGACCGGGGACATATTGCGTTGCTCCTGAGGTTCCGTCCGTCCGTCCGTGTACATTGACGTCGAAAAGTCTGTAAGAGATTCTCCAACATGTAATACCTCCAATGTTACGCGAAATTTTGCTTCAGTACTTAGATATTTGAATCACCTGAACATTTGTCACACATAGCGCCACCATTAACACGACCTTGACCTTTGTCACCTTCGAAATGCCGCTGAAACACTTAGCCGTTTTGTTACGTCGAAAAGTTTTTACGTTAAAAAGTCTCCAACATGTAATATCTTCAATAGTATGCGAAGGATTACTTAAATAATTGAACACTTGAATCACCTGAACATGTGTCACACACTCGTGCTACCATTAACTTGCAATTTACATTTTATTACCGTCACAAGGTCGCTGAAACACATAGCCATTTTTACAGTCAAGTATGCCAAGGGGCATATCCATGTTTTACAAACATAATTTCTAGTTTTTCAGAAACTGTTCATCAATCATACTATACCTACTATCGAATGTTAACACTAACGTATCATCTTTCAACCCTATACCTGATATTTTAAAATAAATTGCGGGAATAGTTCCATATACGATATAGCATTTTATGTATAACATGCGTTAAATATATTTCGTATTGCGTTCCATAAGTCAAAAAATGTATTGTTAAATGCGGTTTGAATTTCGTCATAGAATGCCACCATTTCCGGACCTGAACCTTAAAATTCTTTTTTCAGGGTTCGCCGGGGTTGTCTGGTCCACCAGGGCCCGAGGGACCGCAGGGACATAAGGGGGAGGAGGGGAAAACAGGACCACCTGGACCATCAGGGAATGACGGCAATGACGTAAGTACACAGCAGTATATGTGGGGGTGGGGGCGAATCTTTAAAACCAAACCAAATTTGTTTGAACAATGTAATTTCTGATATCCCGTTAGCCGAACCCCATTCCCTTACACACCGCTCGAATATATGTGATGGCTGTTACAGGGCCCTCCCGGACCCTTGGGACCAGACGGAGAGACAGGACGCCCTGGGCTACAAGGGGAGGCCGGACCCCGCGGGCAACCAGGCCTCGTCGGATCAAAGGGACATCTGGTACGTACTTGTAACAGTTGATATGAGCTGGTGAAATGGCACCGCACTGATATTGTGCAGTCGAACCTCTCTAAACTGGACACAGAGAAATGTTAGTTGTGCTTAATTTTTTGATATCTTTCATTGTCATTTGACTCAAATGATAATGTCTGTGCATGATCACGACGCGCTCACGCGTGTCTAGAACTAGTCATATGTTTGTACATACATTTCCTGTACACACCGGCGGAATATAAAAGGTATACATTAGAACCTCTCTAAACCGGACACGCATGCAGTATGTGTATCCTTACTTGTATCGGTTTCATTGGTGTATATAAATTTTATGATAATAATGCCTATTCAAGCTGCATACGTTAGCATGGTCATATGTCGGATTTACAGCGGAACCTCTCTAACCCGGACACCCTGGGGACCTATATTCGGATTCAATGTGTCTTGGAGAAACCCCAAAGCAAATTGTATCCAAATACATTGTTATTATGATAAACAAGTACAACAATACTAACCGTAAATATTTGGACATCCGTTGCTGTGAGAAACCATTGATATACATTTGTAAATTAATGTGCATTTCACAGAATATTTAGGGCCTTTACGGTACTCTGTGTTTGTTTCAGGGCGCTATGGGGCCACCAGGGAATCCGGGACCAACGGCTTCAGAGGGACCAAAGGTACTGATTCCACGTGTAAACTGGTTCCATGTGAAATTGATTCCAACTGTGTAAATTGATTCCAAGTGTAAATTGAAAGAAAGTTACTGTAATTTGTATGTAAATGTATTCCAAGTGTAAATTGATTCCATGTAAATTGGTTCCAAGTGTAAATGTATTCCCAGTGTAAATTGATTCCATGTGAATTGGTTCCAATTTTAAATTGATTCCATGTGAATTGGTTCCAATTTTAAATTGATTCCATGTGAATTGATTCCAATTGTAATTTGATTCCATGTGTGATGGCATGTGTATATTGGTTCCAAGTGTAAATGAGGCAGAAATATTGGTTTATCAAGCATCATACAACTCATGCTTTTCATGTAAATTGATATTATAGGAATGAATGGCCTTTTTGTGGAATTTATCGGGGATATAAACTTAGAAAAGTCGCGGGAATACTGGACGAAGGCCGCTGCTTTTCACGCACATATTTTTTTGTAAATTGATATTATAGGAATGAATGGCCTTTTTGTGGAATTTATCGGGGATATAAACTTAGAAAAGTCGCGGGAATACTGGACGAGGCCTTGCGGCCTTCGTCCAGTATTCCCGCGACTTTTCAAAGTTTATACCCCCGATAAATTCAACAAAAAGGCCATTCTTTCCTTATAATTCCAGCATTTGAAATAAATTCATCAAGAAAATGTGTTTATTTTCCGTTTTCTTACAAATTATTTTAACTGCGCCTCACGGTTACGGAAAGTAGTTCGGTGTGGGAGGTTACTGGGATATAAATTTTGGACAGAGACTTGCCACGGGCAAATCAAATGTTAGGGCATTGTGTAAATATTACTATTTCCCGATCCCATATGTGTTCGTATATATGACATCACGTGTCGTTTTTCCTTTTCAGGGAGAGCCAGGACTGGACGGCAATGAGGGAAAGCAGGGACCCCCGGGACCCATTGTAAGTGTATACACAACCACCTGCGTTAATATTGCCCAGATTATCAACGTTTCCGAACATCTGTTGACAATGCCAACTCGCAATCAAGCAGTGACACACAATCGCCAGCGTTAATCTTGCCCTGGGGCCCGTTTCACTAAACTTCGTACGACTAACATGTTCGTAAGTGCAAATTTAGGATCGCCTGGAAATATCTATTGATGGATTTACATTTATTGAGCATAGGCTGCCTATGCTCAATAAATGTAAATCCAATAATTGTTTACAAGAAAACAGTTTAGTGAATAGGTCCCCGGATTATCAAGCAATTTGATTTTCTGAGCCCGAGCTGTAGTACAGCTCCGTCTCATCCAATCAAGTTACTGGATTTTAAGCTCAATATTCCAGTATTTCGAAATATAGAAATTGACAAACTTTGGGTTAGCACAGGCGGTTGTGTAACTATATCATACTTTCACTGTGTAAATGTGTTTCATCATGTGCTGAACTTGCCGAATTTTCGCCATGTTCCCAATTAAAGGTACATGCCCACTCAGTAGGCACAACATGTTCTTTATAGGAATTAAATAAGTGTATTATTGTGTCACTATTCCACCAATTCTAAAAATTACAAGTGCCCGCTATACAGATATAATCATTTAGTAATATTTATTTTACTGATAGTGACGCGCAGTGGTATCAGGCTATTTTCATATCCAAATGAGGCATGATATTTGTTAGTTATTTATACTAATTAAATGCGTCACCTGAAAAAATAATATTATAGACAGATTATAAAGTATGATCATTGCGCATCAAAAGATAAATACAGATAATAAATAGTAATGTCCGTTAACATTTTACGGAAACACGGATATTGCCCCTGATATCAGTGTGGAAATTTTACATCTGATATAAAATGTATAATAATGCCAATCAATGCGTGGACTAATGGTGAATGCATCTTTATTTTGCTAGAAAATGTCTCAGATGATGTCTCCGATATAAAGAACATGTTGTTCCTACTGAGTGGCATGTACCTTTAATAAACATATGAGCTTGTATAAGTGATGACTTAATATGATATGTATTACTCGAGCTTACTGATTTCATAAGAAACTAGGCAATGCTGAGTTGTTTATGAAGTCAGTCAGCGAGCTTAATAAATACCATTATATTGTTTAAGCACAACATTATAAAGTGAAGCTCTACTTATCACCCAATGTATTTTCTGTAGCGGTCACGTTTACATAATTGACACTAGTTTAGTAAGATTTTAGTACACTGTGAAATAAAAAAAAATTGCAATAATACTGTGTTTGTCCTTGACCTTGCAGGGGCAAGTTGGAATCCCAGGGGAACCGGGACAGCCGGGGTCAGGTGGGAAACAGGTGAGTCACTCAGCCACGCAGTCACACATTGCAACTTAATGGAGGGTGGTTTGAATACACCGTATCTCTACAATGTCTTAAATACGCAATGCATAGAGGATATTCATATTTTTGCAACGAATATGACATATATGTTCATCTCGTGGTGTAAAATGTCCATATTTCACGAGTGCAACGTCTATGGACATTTCACACCACGAGATGAACATATATGTCATATTCGTTGCAAAAATATGAATATTCTATTTATTATATACGCTCCATGGAAATTAGGAGTTTTTTAGACTGTATACGGTAATAAATGTGTATTTGCAGCCTATTTGCAGTCCGGCACTGCAGATGCGCGTTATGAATATAGATAGCGGAAGTAGTCGTATATTCACCTGAAGTTGTTTATTTCATCGATGAGAACATATGACTTTTATTTACATCGTATAACTATGTATTTCATGGGTAGGTATATACTAAATGTACATGTATATGTGTTTTCGTTTCATGCACAGTAATTGAGATATATCAATCCATCAATCACATCATTTTATTTGCAACTTTCCAAAAACATGTCTACTACCGTGGGTATTGTATTTGCAGGGCGAGATAGGGTCCCCGGGCGTGCAGGGACCTCCGGGCGAGTCGGGCTCCAGGGGAGACCGCGGACTGCCGGGCAACATGGGGCAACGGGGCGCGCCCGGACCAGCTGTATGTATTCATTAGATAATTGTTATGTGTATATTTGACCTCATGTTGTTATCATGTTACAGGGATTCCGCTGGGGAAAATAAAAAAATCGCCACTCGTAATTTTGTATCGCCAATTGTTTAGTTTTATCGCCAATTGCGAAAATGGCGATCGCCAGGCGGAATCCCTGATGTTATGCCGTGGGTGAACGAAATGGTTATTACTACATGTAGGTAAGTGGTGTGTGAATGCATGTTTAGTTAATTTAGTTAGAACAGTAGAACCTCTCTAAATCGAACACGCAAGCAGTATGTGTATCCTTACTTGTATGGGTTTCATTCGTGTATATTTATGATAATAATGCCTGTTCAAGTTCGCAAAGCACGGCCGCATAGCTTAGCATGGTCATATGTCTGATTTACAGCGGAACCTCTCTAAACCGGACACCCTGGGGGTCTCCCCAGGGTGTCCGGTTTGGAGAGGTTCCATTGTACATGTCTTCGTTAAAATTATTTGCATCACTTGACTGCATTATGTCTAATTGCGTACGTCCGTTTGAAAAGGAGACGTTCATGTATCGTCAAATGACGCAATCCTTCTCTGTGTCAGTCCGTGGGCATCACACCCCGGTTAACAGATTTGGTAAATATTCTGTCTGCAATATGTTTTGTCTGCAGCAACAATATCTGCACTATAGTATTATCCAGAATCTGTTCATTAAATGTTCCAATACGTAAAACAAATGTTATAGTTAGAACCAGAGGTTACGCCTGAGATTCACGGGACGCCATGCTGTTCGGACGTGTACATGCGCTATCGATGTTAAACCGCCAATAACGTAGTAGTATAGCATTTCGCAAGCACGTTTATGGTCAGGGCTACATTCAAACAGACATGTGCATGCGAATGGGCTGGGTAAGCAATAGGATAGTTTTAGTTCACTATTGAATTTAATTAACCTAATTTCTTCGCACGCTACACTCGCTCGAAATTAATTTATTAACCCTTTGAACCCGAAAGCCCGCTATATCGGTTTATGCAAATAGTGCAGATCCAGATGAGCCGGCTCGTAACGAGCCATCTCATCAGGATCTGCACTGTTTGAAAGTAATTTTCATATTTTTGAGAAATTTTTGAGAAATACCCCCTTTTTATAAATGGAATAGTCTGAAAATCATTTTGCGATGATTGGATTGGTTGCAAAATTAACATATCGCAGCCCATTCCAGTTACTTAGGGGTGAAAGGGTTAAACATTCAATATTACTTATTGTTTGCCCTTGTTTCTCGACCAATGAAAGCACATCATTTCGTCTCAATTAATCGCATATTGCGACGCTTTCGTCAATAGCTATTCAATTAATAACTAAATGCTGCAATACTTGCAAAGTTAAATTTAGAACCAGAGGTTCCGCCTTGTTGACGTAATTTCCTGTGACGCGCATCATGTCACCGCGTGTACATGATCGATTCGTTGTAAAACCACCAATCACGTAATAGTATCGGAATTTGTAAGCATATATGGGGCGGTGCTCCGTTCAAACGTAACATGAGAACGCGATGGGACGTGGCAAACAGTAAGTTAGTTATAGTTCCACATATTGAATTTTTAATCAATTCATTTATCGTTCGCTAGCGTTCGCTATAGATGGGCAATAATCTGTGAGGTGTGACCAAATGCGTAATGTTTGACGGTTCCGAAAAAGAGGGGTGCGGATAGAAAACAAAACCGTTATTTATTGACATTTTTGCCTACAAAAACATAAACTAATTAAAACAAAACAAATAAAAATATATTGTGTGGTATCTCCCCCTAAAATTGGACTCGCCCGTCCCGTGGCGATCTTTGAACATTCAGGCTTTGTTGTCCATCTATACGAAATTAATGTATTAAACATTCAATATGTGAACTATAACTATTACATAGTTTGACCTCGGCATTCCACAGGTTGAAGTAACGGACCGAGGTCTATAAATACATTAAATATGCCTAAAAGCATCAATAAATGAAGAAAAAAATAAGCTAAACAATATTTTTTTACTCCCTTCATATACTCCATATTATAGAGTATATGGAGGGAGTAAAAACAATGTTTAGCTTATTTTCTTTTCATTTATTGATACTTTTATGCGTATTTAATGTATTTATAGACCTCGGTCTGTTACTTCAACCTGTGCGGCATTCTTGTTAACTCCTGCGCTGTATTGTATTTCAGGGCGACCAGGGGCGGCCAGGAGATCAGGGACCGTCGGGACAACCAGGCCAAGTGGTAGGTCACCGTGATGATAATGGGGGATCGTAGCTAGTTATCTCCCATTGACTTTATTTATAGAAATCCGATCCAAATTGTGTAGTTTATGGCCTAATTGCTTGTAAAAAGAGCCAATGTAGAATTGTATGTGAAAAGGAGCAATTATAGTGATTTCGACTAATGTTGATCCAGATCATACTACACATCTACTCAATCTATCTGGGACTACATTATTTGCCAGATTCATATTTTCACAGGTATTAATGTTATTGTAAACAGTATAGTCTGTTCTGGGTCTACTCTGTTCGCAAAACTCGATTTTGGTGCTATTCAGTAAGAAATAAACGCTAAAATTAAGCATAGGACCGGATATCTATAAATAGATTTACAATGGGAAATAACGAACTACGAT
Source organism: Conchocele bisecta (assembly GCA_029237695.1). Taxonomy (NCBI): domain Eukaryota; kingdom Metazoa; phylum Mollusca; class Bivalvia; order Lucinida; family Thyasiridae; genus Conchocele; species Conchocele bisecta. The sequence continues at coordinate 42,112,030 of CM055271.1, read as the reverse complement.
CCTTCATTATCTTTAAACCCCAAACTAACAGCATTGACTGTTTCGTGTCATTTTCTGGATATACATGTACAATAATCGAAAAAAAAGATGTTTATCAGGTAACCTGCCCTGTATTGACCGAATACGTACTGACTGATAACATATTGTTGTATCAGGCATTGCCCTAATATAAACATCCGGGTTACAACGAAGTGAAAACTGACGTTCCATTGGTCGGATGACGTCACGTGACCTTACCGAATGATGTCAGTGTAATAACGCAACGTAAACAAGTCCGCGTTCTGTCCATAGAATACGACGTCATATAATGTCATTTTCGAGCATAAAACGTTACCTGATAAATAGAATACCAGGCTAGTGTATTTTGATATAAAGTTTATCAGGCTCGGCTCGGAAACGGTAGGAATTCCTCGGCAAGCCTCGGAATTCCTACACGTTTCCTAGCCTTGCCTGATAAACTTGATATCAAAAGACACTAGCCAGGGCCCGGTTGTTCAAAACACCAGTTAGCTTAACGGACTGTTAAATCCTTAACGGACTGTTAAATCCTTAACTGAATGGTTAAAATCTCTGTTAAAACAGAGATTTTAACCATTCAGTTAAGGATTTAACAGTCCGTTAAGCTAACGGATGTTTTGAACAACCGGGCCCTGGTAGTCTCTACGTATTGATCTGAACGTTACATGTAGGCAGATCGTATTGAAGACGACGGTTTCGCGAATCAGAGGGTATGTCCGAGAACGTGTTAGTTTGCAGCAATTAAATCTGTGACATTTCTGCCATCGCTTTTTTTCATTTCTGAGACCATCGAACCGAATGGCGTAATTCACAATGATATTAAATTTTGTGTAAACTATTTGTTGAAGTGTAAGAAAACGGCATATTGTTTCAATAGTAACGGTGGGGTCTAATGTTTTCCAGCAGAACATTCGTACATGTATGAACCGTGTGTCACGCGTCCAACATTTACACAATCGCCCGCGCTAATCTTGCCAATAGCTGTCAATATTTTTATTTCCGAATACTTGAACATTACACTATAAATAAATCAGATTGATTGGCTGAGCCTGAGCTGTGCCACATCTCAGGCTCAGTCAACCAAACTGATTGATTGCGAGTTGAAATTGCCAATACGTGTTCAGAAACGCTGGAAGCATTACAAATTTAACGCAGGCGGTAGTGTAAATAGAGAATAGTAGGTTAGTGCTGTGAATGGGAAAAAATATCTGGCAAGGGTCAGGAAATGGGATGGGAGAGGCTCTGCCGAGCACATCCCGTTTCCGTGCCGCGCCAGATATTTTTCCCCATTCACGGCACTAACCTACTATTCTATGTATCCCGTCAACACCTACTAGTGGCTTTAAAATGCAAAAATAGTATTGACTGGATATCAAAAATGTTTCACGGCACCGTGCTTCACGGCACATACGCACTGTGTTGAAGGGATAAAAACTATTCTTCCTGCTTTCACAAATCATTGTAACAGTTACAGTACCCGTAGTTGTGTATTCTGTGTGTTTCAGGGCGAGTCGGGAGCTACTGGATCGGCCGGTATGTCGGGCGACCCCGGATTCATCGTACGTATATGCCACTATGTGGTCGCAGTAATCAGACACGCCATGTTATGTTTAACCTATAATAATATGTGCTATTTTTCCTGAAATTGGGTACAGAAACTGTGATATATTCTGTGAACGATGTCGAACGTTGACGAGATATTCAGCGCAAAATGCGGTATTTGCTCTGAAAATTTCGTAACCGTTCAACGTAATTTACGGAAAATATTGTAAAGTTTGTAAATATCTTTAATGAGATATCGCACACCTTCTTAGGTATAAAATTACATGGCTTGTCTCAATTATCAACATCTGCAGTAGCCGATTTCATCAAAATTGCAAAGTATACTTTTCTAGCAAAGTATACTTTGAGGGAGTAATCATTTATTTTTCCTGAAATGCTTTATTTCATATAGAACTAACGACTGTATATATTTGATGATTAAAAGCATGCATAATTATTATACTGAATTTATTACATTATCACAGGCATTTTGGCTGTGATAATGTAATAATTTCAGTATAATAAAAATTAATAAATTTATCATAAAACTGAAAATTTCTCCCTCGAAGTATACTTGGCTAGAAAAGTATACTTTGCAATGTTGGCGAAATAGGCTACTGTTCAACTATGCATCATAAAATACACAATGTATCTAATCGGTTAATCGAATTACATCGAGAACGACAGTATTATGAGTATACAATTATGTATTGTCTTTTGAAGAGGTGTACACGAGATTTACGGACCTGAAGAAAGTCTTCGGCCTCGGTGAATATAAGGTTTGATCATGTCCAGCCGTGTGCAAACGTTTGCTGTGGCCCGAGGGAACTGTTTGAACCCAAGGCAGTTTGTTGTGGCCCGAGGGAACTGTTTGAACCCAAGGCCGCAGGCCACAGCAAACGTTTGCACACGACATGATCAAACGTTATTGTTACATTTCCAACAAAAAACTGATGTAATTTGAGAATTATATGCAGTATTTTCAGTACTTTTATAAATCGTCCCATTCACGTAGATAATTTTCGGTATTCATATTCCGGGGCCGTGTCATGAACGTCATGAATATCATGAATGTCATGAAGTAGTGACGTCATGAAGGCATTTCCGCGTAGTGACGTCATGAAGGCACTTGGTCTACGCGCGGCCCCGGAATGAGCATTGCCTAAAGTCATATGCAAACAACGGAAACCATGTAACAATATGATGTTTCCTAGGTCCGTAAATCTCTTGTACATCGACTCAAATGACAATACTTATTCTATTATATGACCCATATTACAGAACGTATATGATACAACAACGCACGATATGTCTCATGGTTTGGTTGCGTGATAAGTGACACGCGCATGCTGCTATATCAGTCTCAGACTCATCTCGTTGCGCGAGAAGAGTCCGAGACTGTTATTCGAAATATGATATTTATCTCGGGTGAATATCACATTTCGAATACTATTCTCGGACTTGTCTCACGCAACGAGACGAGTCCGAGACTGATATCCAGGTGAATATCATATATTTCCACAATCATGTGACCCAAACTTGAACAATCTGATTGGTTGAAATTTCCAGTCCCATAATAAGTAGTAATGTGTAACCTACTGAAGTTTATTTTACAGACGCTCTGGCAATCATGTATCCTTCTTTTTAGAAATGCATTGCGATGAAAATGTTACTTTCTTGTAAATCAATCAATTAAGCGATGTTTGTTGAAGAGCATCCGACTCACAACTATATCTCATGACGTTAGAGAATTATCAAGTGAAACTAACTAATCATTTTATTTTGAAGAAACAAAAGAATAGCATTGGAATTGGCATTGAACGCCAATAAAATTACTAGTATGTTTAGCAATAGTAATTAAGGATACTGTAATATAATCTACCACGTGACTGTATATTTAGGGAGTCGCAGGACCAGCCGGACCAAAGGGAGAACAGGGATACAAAGGGGTTAAGGTAAGAGATATGTGTATGTTATTGCCAAATAACATCTGTATTCATGTATATTACATTCAATATACAGTTGTAGTATATACTTAATTTCGTTTCCCATTGAAACGCAATGGAACGCAAGCCGCCAAGTATCAATTATAGGAATGAATGGCCTTTTTGTGGAATTTATCGGGGTATAAACTTGGAAAAGTCGCGGGAATACTGGACGAAGGCCGGAAGGCCTCGTCCAGTATTCCCGCGACTTTTTCAAGTTTATATCCCCGATAAATTAAAAAAAAATGCCATTCATTCCTTATAATTCCAGCATTTGAAATAAATTCATCAAGAAAATGTGTTTTTTTCCGTTTTCTTAAGAATTATTTTAACTGCGCCTCACGGTTACGGAAGTAGTTCGGCATGGGAGTTTACTGGGATATAAATTTTGGACAGAGACGTGCTACGGACCAATCAAATGTTAGGGAATTGTATAAATATGTTTGTGCTGGAATTATTAGTTCATATTGGTCAGTGCCGGAACTACGTTTCAGCTAGACCGAGTTTCTTATTAAAGCGGTTAAGGATACATAATCTTTAACTTTATTTTTCACTTACTGATTCGTTTAGCTATGAATGTATTCATAAATCTTGGTACGTTACTTTAACCTGTGAACATATCAGGTTTATCTGTGAGATATACGTACATGTATTATAGGGTCACCATGGACGTGTCGGCCCAACAGGATTGATTGGAGATATCGGATCGAAAGGGGAGCTGGGCTTGCCTGGACCCAATGGACCCAAGGGAGATCGAGGGGTGCATGTAAGTACATTGAAACCTCCCTAAACCGGACACATTGGGCACAGACTGAAAACTCGGGCCTGTGACATAGAAAATGCCCATTAAAATCCCATTAACCCACTAACCTTGCACCGTACTCTAGTTTACGTATATATACGTAACGTACAGTACGACACCAGGTGGGTGGGTAATGGGATTTTAATGGGTATTTTAATACAGTTATAATAAAATAGAAACACTAATTTACGGAAATAGGATTTGTAAACATATTCTTAACATTCTTTTGGCAGTAAATTTAATAAATTAAACATTATTTCCAGTTGTATGTGTAAATATGTGTGTATATATTATTTTCTCTATTCTCAATATCCATTCCAATCCTCTTTACACTGTTTGTATACCGAAAAATGATGTAATTTCTATTTAATAAAATATGTTTATACCAATATCCATTGTGAATTTGCATATGACGTATATGTTTTGTTGTGTAGCACAATATTCAAGTATTTTGAAATAAAGAAATTGACAAATATTAGCGCTTGATTACCACAGGCGATAGTGTAATTGTTTAAGCAAATAATATCAGTAGAAACAAAATGACACAATTTCATATAATTCGAACATTCACTGAACACCATGAGGAGACGCCCCAACATCACTACGGACATATGTGTTCGTTGAGGACATATTTGCCTCTTAGGGATACGCAAATATGTCCGCAGATATATTCGTTCATTGCAGACATATTCGCCTCTTATGGGTACGCCAATATGTCTGCGGACATATTCGTACAATGTGGACATATTAGCAGCTTTCACTATCCCCTTTCGTTTACGGTAAATAACGAACCTCTGTTGCTCTATAATGGAGATAGTGGGGATAATAATTACTATTTCCGATTCACTTCAGAACACCCCGTTTCACTATTACAGGGACCGACAGGGCCACCCGGACCTCCCGGTTCAGATGGATCCACTGGACTTCCGGTATGATCACTCTTTCACTGGTGCTATACTCCGCGTCGCCGTAAAATGTTTCGCGTCCAAATAGGCGCCGGAATCTTGACGAATTCCCATTCAGCTACATGTGGAAGATACTGCATAAACACATTTTCCTCTAGTAACCGGCGCAATAAATATGTGACGTTTACTAAACGGAAAATGTGATTATGCGATAGCTCAAAGTAGAGTTGAGTGGCATCTCGTACGGTGCAGTTTTCGATGTGAAACATTTTACGCCAGCGCAGAGTGGAGCACTTGCCACTTTAGGGAGAATGATCTGTAGCCTATTTCAACAACATTGCAAAGTATACCTTTCTAGCAAAGTATACTTTGAGGGAGAAATATTCAGTTTTATGATAAATTTATTAATTTTTAGCTCCACTATTCGAAGAATAAGTAGAGCTTATGTTGTCACCCCGGCGTCGGCGTCGGCGTCGGCGTCACCGTCACGCATTGGTTAAGGTTTTTAGTCAAGCTTGTATATGGAATACTACTGGCCCTACTCCCACCATACTTGGACAACTTCATCTCCTAGTGATGTACATCAATAACCCCTGATCTATATTTCACCTTGACCTACATTTCCTCTTGAATTACTTGGTTAATTCCCCTTGGTTAAGGTTTTTAGTCAATCTTGGTTAAGGTTTTTAGTCAAGTTTGTATATGCAATACTACTGGCCCTACACCCACCATACTTGGACAACTTCATCTCCTAGTGATGCACATCAATAACCCCTGATCTATATTTGACCTTGACGTATATTTCCTCTTTTTCAACTTCTACATTGAATACTATTGTGCATCCAGACACCATACTTCGACAACCTTTTCTCATACCTATGTACATCAATAACCCCTGATCTATGTTTGACCTTGACCTACATTTCCTCTTCAATTACTTACTTAATTCCTTTTGGTTAAGGTTTTTACTCAACCTTCTATATGGAATACTACTGGCCCTACACCCACCATACTTGGACAACTTCATCTCCTAGTGATGTACATCAACAACCCCTGATCTATATTTGACCTTGACCTACATTTCCTCTTGAATTACTTAATTCCCCTTGGTTAACGTTTTTAGTCAAGCTTGTAGATGGAATACTCCTGGCCCTACACCAACCATACGGGGTTAAGGTTTTTACTCGACCTTGGTTAAGCTTTTTACTCAAGCTTGTACATGCAATACTATTGTGCATACAGACACCATAATTGGTGGACAACCTTTTCTCATAGTGATGTACATCAATAACCCCTGATCTATATTTGACCTTGACCTACATTTCCTCTTGAATTACTTACTTAATTCTCTTTGGTTAAGGTTTTTAGTCAAGCTTGTAGATGGAATACTCATGGCCCTACACCAACCATACTTGGACAACTTCATCTCCTAGTGATGTACATCAACAACCCCTGACCTATATTTGACCTTGACCTACATTTAACCTTAAATTACTTACTTAATTCCCCTTGGTTAAGGTTTTTACTCAACCTTGGTTAAGGTTATTAGTCAAGCTTGTAGATGGAATACTATTGTGCATACATACACCATACTTGGATAACCTATTCTCATAGGGATGTACATCAATAACCCCAGACCTTTATTTTACCTTTACCTTCACCTACATTTAACCTTGAATTACTTGGTTAATGTTTATAGTCAAGCTTGTATATGCAATACTTCTGGGCCTACATCAACCATATTTGGACAACTTCATCTCCTAGTGATATACATCAATAATCCCTGACCTATATTTGACCTTGACCTACTTTTATCCTTGGATTACTTAGTTATCTCCCCTTGGTTACGGTTTTTACTCAAGCTTGTATATGGAATACTCCTGGGCCTACAGCAACCATACTTGGAAAACCACGCACCTACGTCCAAGGTCAAGGTCACTGTTGAAGGTCAAAGGTCAAACCTATTGAAATTCCCTTCCGCTCTATATCTTCTACACCGATGCATGGATTATCAAATTGCTAACCACGCACCTACGTCCAAGGTCACAGTTGAAGGTCAAAGGTCAAACCTATTGAAATTCCCTTCCGCTCTATATCTTCTACACCGATGCATGGATTATCAAATGGCTTGGCACAAATGTTTCTCATGATGAGAAGGTGTGTCGCGACCAATAACCACGCACCTACGTCCAACGTCAAGGTCACAGTTGAAGGTCAAAGGTCAAACCTATTGAAATTCCCTTCCGCTCCATATCTTCTACACCGATGCATGGATTATCAAATGCCTTGGCACAAATGTTTCTCAGGATGAGAAGGTGTGTCGCGATCAATAACCACGGACCTACATCCAAGGTCAATGTCACAGTTGAAGGTCAAAGGTCAAAAATATTGAAATTCCCAAATGGCTTGGCACAAATGTTTCTCACGATGAGAAGGTGTGTCACGATCAATAACCACGCACCTACGTCCGAGGTCAAGGTCACCGTTGAAGGTCAAAGGTCAAACCTATTGAAATTCCCTTCCGCTCTATATCTTCTACACTGATGCATGGATTATCAAATTGCTAACCACGCACCTACGTCCAAGGTCACAGTTAAAGGTCAAAGGTCAAACCTATTGAAATTCCCTTCCGCTCTATATCTTCTACACCGATGCATGGATTATCAAATGGCATGTCACAAATGTTTATCATGATGAGAAGGTGTGTCACAATCAATAACCACGCACCTACGTCCAAGGTCAAGGTCACAGTTGAAGGTCAAAGGTCAAACCTATTGAAATTCCCTTCCGCTCTGTATCTTCTACACCGATGCATGGATTATCAAATGCCTTGGCACAAATGTTTTTCAGGATGAGAAGGTGTGTCTCGATCAATAACCACGCACCTACGTCCAAATTCAAGGTCATAGTTGAAGGTCAAAGGTCAAACCTATTGAAATTCCCTTCCGCTCTATATCTTCTACACCGATGCATGGATTATCACACTATGCCCAGGGTCAAGGTCACAGACTTGATGCGTTTGAAACCTTAACGCTCGGCTAAATGGCTTATGATAAAAAATGCCTCATTTTCTTTGGCTGCCAGTGGGGGTATTCGTGTGCCGACAGGCCACATTTCTAGTTTCCCTTGGTTAATGTTTTTAGTCAACCTTGGTTAAGGTTTTTATGCAGGCCGCAGCCACCTTCTTTGTCAAGCTATGTGTACATCGACAACCCTCGTAGTCGAGCTATGCTGTTCTCCTACAGCTCTTGTTATTATACTGAATTTATTACATTATCACAGCCATTATGGCTGTGATAATGTAATAAATTCAGTATAATAATTCTGCATACTTTTAATCATCAAATATATGCAGTCGTTAGTTCTATATGAAATAATGCATTTCAGGAAAAATAAATGATTACTCCCTCAAAGTATACTTTGCTAGAAAAGTATACTTTGCAAGTTTGATGAAATCGGCTACAGAACGATATGAGCAAAATGGATCAGCACAAACTGATATGACAAAGCCATAGAAGATATTCATATTTTTGCAACGATATATTTATTTCCTAATAGTTAAATACTATTATTCCCATTATGGCCACTTCATTATGTCGCCCTATGCGTTTGTGCTATATTTGGCATCTGCGCCGAGTCCTGGAAGAGATATGATAAATAGTCGATATTCATATTTTTGCAACGAATATGACATATGTTCATCGAGTGGTGTTGAATGTCCATATTTCACGAGTGTATATACCGCTCCATGGCAATTAGCAGTTTTTTAGACTGTATACGGTAATGAATGTGTATTTGCAGCCTATTTGCGCTGTTTTCCGGAACATAGATTTTATGAATATAGATAGCGGAAGTAGTCGTATTTTCACCGGAAGTTGTTTATTTCATCGATGAGAACATAATACTTGTATTTACATCGTATAACTATGTATTTCATGGGTAGGTATATAATAAATGTGATTTTGTACCTTAGATGATGTGCGATATCTCATGAAACAAGTTGACGACATGTTGTGAGTGGATGTGGAATACCATTCCTTCATCTAAAATGATTAATATTTCACACATGCGTTTCTGTAAGGCTCTACTACCATGATGTGCCAAATCCACGACCGTCCAACCCCCGCTGATCCCAAGGTCAAGGTCAAATACTTAAACTCTTTACAACAGAGACATATTGTTATAACTTCTATTTCCTATTTCCTATGTAGATACATATTTCATAGGGGGTAGGTATACAGTTATAAAGGGGGCTCAAATTTTCCATGGCATATCACATATGCATGTAAAGTCACGAAATCAATGTACACATCACAGGTGACTGAAAACATCACGTGACAATCGCTAGTATATTATAATGTACATGTATGTATACAATGAGTGGCTATGTGGATCTATCAAACTATTTTTCCCGTCACCTGTGGTAAAAACTGATGAATATTACTCATGTCAGCATATGTTTTTGCAACTGCAATGTCTCTTGTTGTATCATTAATTATACTAATGCAACTGTGTGACCGTTTCTTGGTACATTGTATTAGTTGGTTAATGTCAAAATCGATGTTTTTTTATCTGAAATGCATGTTACATATACATGTATAATTCATTTACTCGTCCTCCGACATGTCACATGTAAATTGTCTTTCGCAGGGCATTGAAGGACCATTAGGACCGAAGGGAGAAGCGGTAAGCTACTTAATTTCTACACATACGAGGGGTGATCCAGAATTACGTAGACTGTTGCTGTATATGTTTTATTTACCTATATAGACACATGAAATCAACATAAAAATGATCATCAAACATTTCTCTAATAAAGACACATTGATTGACACTGTATGTCATGACATTGTACCTTAGTTCTACATGTTACCATAGCAACACATACTATCTATTTGATGACTCATTAATGTTTTCTGTATTTAATCCTTGGAATGCGGGAAACGAAACGTGTCGTCTCTCAGTAAACAATATGGCTTGGTAGCATTTTAGAATCACGTCTTCAATGGAAATGATTCTAAAGTGCTGCCAAACGATGTTTTTGTTGATAAAAAATGCTAAATAAAAAACGATCTGCAGACAACACAATTTAATTCAGCTTTGTAAGGGTTAAAATGGTTGAGATTATTTAGCAACGATTCATCTTACATGTACATGTTTTGTTGTTTTTGTCTTGTTTTATTGTACACAGTGTTAAGCTAAAGATATAGACAATGTTATAAAGAAATTGAGTCAATAACTTCTCCACTCAAGTATCTATGTGTATATTTGTACATGTATATCCTATACATGACAAGGCATTAACCCTTTGAACCCGAAAGCCCGCTATATCGGTTTATGCAAACAGTGCAGATCCAGATGAGCCGGCTCGTAACAAGCCGTCTCATCAGGATCTGCACTGTTTGAAAGTAATTTTCATATTTTTGAGAACAACAAATACCCCCTTTTCATAAATGGATGAATCTGAAAATCATTTTGTGACCATTGGATTGGTCGGAAAATTAGCATATCACAGTCCATTCCAGTTCCTTAGGGTTGAAAGGGTTAACCGCATGATGGTATCTATCTTCCACAGGGTATGGACGGGCCTCCTGGTATACCCGGACCAGCTGTAAGTATTCAAGGTTGTGCCTATACTGCAAACATGCTTTACGTTATATATAGTTTACATACTGTTGCTTTACTTTTGTTAAATAGAGAACAAGATACCCAAAGGAGACACATGAACCAACGCAAAGAACAAACCTACGCAGCGATGGTCGAGGAGCCTTCAACGCGGCACAAACATTTTGTGCCTCGTTGAAGGCTCCTCGACCACCGTTGTGTAGGTTTGTTCTTTCCGTTGGTTCATGTGTCTTCTTTAGGTATCTTGTTCTCTATTTAACATTTGCAAGTGGCTCGCCTTTGTTTTGTTTGTGCTCACCGAATTTAAAATTGGGCACATAGTAAAATTACTTGCCCTGTTGATATTTGGATATTAACGGAAAATGTTATCTTATGACAAATTAATAATAATAACGGATGCTGTATGTTTGCAGTTCGGTATTCATTCACTGTCATATGCTTACTGCCATCAGCAAGAACATTTAATTCCGATACAGCTATGGATATGTGAAACGTGACCAGGATTTAAATATATTGAACGTGTGATAAATCCCCTAGTCTCGGTCGCGGGCCCATTTTCTAACCTTGATTTAGAAATTGATAATCCACAAAGAAAGTGTGGAAATGTGCTATAAGGTTCTCTTTCATTCCAAGCCATAAAACCCGACTGATCAAAATCTCTGTTACCTTAACGAACTGTTAAATCCTTGGGCCCGGTGGCTCAAAACCTCGGTCAGCTTAATGGACTTTAAATCATTACCTTGTTAATGATTTAACAGTCCGTTAAGCTTTGAGCAACCATTGTCAAGGAGTTAACAGTCTATTAAGCTAACTGAGGATTTGAGCAAACGTTGTTCAAGTTTTAACAGTCTGTTAAGCTAGCAGAGGGTTTAATCAACCGCTGTTAAGGATTTAATAATCCGTTAAGTTAACAGGGGCTGGCATCTTGTTTAAGTAATCGCTGTTAAGGATTTAGCAGTCCGTTAAATTAACAAATGCTTTGAGCAACCGGGCCCTGGTTAGTAACAGTATGTTGACGAAGACTCTATCATCCGTAGGGCCCGATGGGATCACCAGGCCCCGCGGGTGAGGCCCAGCCATACCCAGCCGAGCTGATGGGGGGCGGCAGTCTCCTGGTGGGCGGCGTAGGAAGAGAAGTCTGCCTGACGGGCCGCCCATTGTTGACTTACCGGACCTCCAGGCGGACTTCGAGATGGTTATGGACGAGATCACGAACAAAAGGGTCACAATTAAAGGTAGCGTAGAATGGTTGGTTTGTATAAGTAAACTTTCTTAACTGGAGAATAAAAGTATATACATACTAATATATGAGTGTTATTCATCCCTGTTAATCCGGCCTAAAATCACCTTAGCCGTTGAGCACCATTGAATAAATATATGATTGTTAGCAGAAAAAACATTCTCATTGATCGCTTAAACAAATATTTCAAAGTTGCCAACTTTGGCATTCGTCATGATGCAGCATATGCGTCTGTCCCATTAATTCTTCTTGCTTTTCGGCATGTTAGAAATATACATATTTGAGAAGACTCTAACGTAGATGTACTCGTAATACTATTGAAGTTGTGTAAGGTACCTGGAAACCTACGGACTGTTTAAAATGGTCGGCCCCATACCACTTTCACTTAATTATGGGAGAACCTCCTAAATGCATATATATATCAAATACGAACGTTACAACTATACAATGTTATACCATGATTTGCAGAGGGCGTGCATCTGTTCGTGGGCAAGATGTGGAAGCACATTGTGAAGGTGTCCAACATTGTGGACGAGATGAAGAAGCCGCCGGGCACCCGGGAAAGTCCCGCGACATCCTGCCGGGACATCCTCACCGCATACACTGACAGTCAGGACGGTACGACATTCATGCATGTAGTGCTGGTCATCGTGCCACCTGATTGCACATGGAACACATTGCATGACTGTCTGAAAAAAAACCATACTGAATCGAAAATAAAACATACATGATTGCACATGGACCACATTGGACGCATCGGAAAAGACACATTGACTCGAACATAAAATAGCAAACAATATTAATCAATAGTGGCAGAATGTATAACGTGTATACTGCAAACAGTATGCACAGAAGAGTATTACGTTTTATTATATACCTACCCATGAAATACATAGTTATACGATGTAAATAAAAGTCATATGTTCTCATCGATGAAATAAACAACTTCCGGTGAAAATACGACTACTTCCGCTATCTATATTCATAACGCGCATCGGCAGTAAAACAGCGCAAATAGGCTGCAAATACACATTCATTACCGTTTACAGTCTAAAAAACTGCTAATTTCCACGGAGCGGTATATAATAAATAGAATATTCATATGTTTGCAACGAATATGACATATATGTTCATCGAGTGGTGTGGAATGTCAGGCACGAGTGAAATATAGACATGTCACACCACGAGATGAATATCCTCTATGTACATGTCCAATTGGCCATTCGGAATGCAACATTGGCCATGCACATTCCCGGAGAGCGGTGAGCATATAACTGTTGTCAATCTAGTACTTTCACTGTGACCCCGAAATGAACTGGACGACTATAGATCATATAAAAAAACACCAGTTTCAACTTTACACACGCAAAATTGGTAGACAATATCAAATCAACATCCGTTTTCACTTTATCATGTTTATACCCGCAATTTTACCAACATTGCGTGTATAAAATTGAAACTGATGTTGTTTTGATATTGACCTAGACTAAGTATGATGTAATAATTCGGTTAAATCGTAATAAAATTCATCGTTGGCTACGCTATGTTGTTGTTTAGGTACATTCTGGGTGGACCCTAACCAAGGCGGCGTGGGGGATGCGATCGAGGTTTGGTGCAACATGACGGGCGGCGGTCATACCTGTATCTCACCCAACGCACGCACACAGCAGGTACGGTGTCAATTGTAATAGCGTGTTCGCTGTGTACAGTAGGGCGCCTTACTTTGCTGTTGACCGACATTCTCATTTTCAGCCCACCCACCACCTTGTTGTTTATGTTGTTCGTTGTAAATCAGGCGTTTGATCATTCTGAGTCATAGGTGTATGCTATGCCAGCATGAACACACGTTATCACCCGAGATAAGTGACCAAGAAACTCGTCAACAATAAGGTCACATATGTACATACATTGGTGTCCGGTTTAGAGAGGTTCCACTGTCGCTAGATCAGTTTAACCCTTTGAACCCGAAAGCCCGCTGTAGTGGTTTATGCAAACAGTGCAGATCCAGATGAGCCGGCTCGTAACGAGCCGTCTCATCAGGATCTGCACTTTTTGCAAGTAATTTTCATATTTCTGAGAACAAAAACACCCCCTTTTCATAAATGGACGAATCTGAAAATCATTTTGTGACCATTGGATTGGTCGGAACATTAGCATATCACAGTCCATTCCAGTTCCTTAGTGTTGAAAGGGTTAACATGGTTAACATGCATAGCTAGTTTAGCTATCATAAAGCATGTGTGTACTCTGTGATGAAATCCCTAAATTTCCCCTAATGTCATCAGGATAAAACTCACTATTGTCTGTTCCACGTTTTGTTGCCGACGAACATTTGGCCATTAAACACATTAAATCTAAAAAATATTTAAAAGTCAGTACTTTTTTATCAATAACAAAAAAGTCACCCTCCCCAAAAAAAATTTTTTTTATGAAATTCCATCAAATATTGATTTTATTGCGAAAAATATATTTTCCTATGGGAATTTAACATGGGGAGTCAATTTCCAAAACTTTTCGTTTTTGTCGCGCCTGCCTTAGCAGAAACGCGACTATAGTCGGCGCTTTTTCCGTCGTCGTCCGCGTCGTCGTCGTCCGCGTCGTCCGGGTTGTCCGCGTCGTCCGGTTTTTTGTAAGGCAAATGCGTTAAAGTTATTGTTTTTTCACAATATCTCTTTAACCCTTTGCCAGACTTTGATAATATTTCACATCAATCTTTGTCTAGGGATAATGCTTCATTACGCACACCACCACATCCAAATTCTCAAGGTCAAGGTCATTTAATTTACTTGTAATGTTCACCGGTTTTGTAACAGAAATGCGTTAAAGTTATTGTTTTTTCACAATATCTCTTTAACCCCTTGCCAGACTTTGATAATATTTCACATCAATGTTTGTCTACGGATGATACTTCAATACGCACACCCCCACATCCAAATTCTGAAGGTCAAGGTCATTTATTTACTTGCAATATTCACCGGTTTTGTAACAGAAATGCGTTAAAGTTATTGTTTTTTCACAATATCTCTTTAACCCCTTGCCATACTTTGATAATATTTCACATCAATGTTTGTCTACGGATGATACTTCAATACGCACACCCCCACATCCAAATTCTGAAGGTCAAGGTCATTTATTTACTTGTAATATTCACCGGTTTTGTAACAGAAATGCGTTAAAGTTATTGTTTTTTCACAAAATCTCTTTAACCCCTTGCCAGACTTTGATAATATTTCACATCAATCTTTGTCTAGGGATGATGCTTCATTACGCACACCCCCACATCCAAATTCTCAAGGTCAAGGTCATTTATTTACTTTTAATATTCACCCGTTTTGTAACAGAAATGCCTTAAACTTATTGTTTTTTCACAATATCCCTTTAACCCCTTGCCACACTTTCATAATATTTCACATCAATGTTGGTCTAGGGATGATGCTTCATTACGCACACCCCCACATCCAAATTCTCAAGGTCAAGGTCATTTATTTACTTTTAATGTTCACTGGTTTTGTAACAGAAATGCGTTAATGTTATTGTTTTTTCACAATATCTCTTTAACCCCTTGCCACACTTTGATAATATTTCACATCAATGTTTGTCTATGGATGATGCTTCATTACGCACACCCCCACATCCAAATTCTCAAGGTCAAGGTCATTTATTTACTTGTAATGTACACGGTCAAATGCCTCGGCAGGCGCGACACCACAGGAAGTGTCGGAATTCTTGTTTTTTATCCTGAAGGATCAAAAAAATTATGTAACTAAGAAAACGAAAGTTAGATTTGGAAAATCGGTCCACAAATAATAAAAAAAAAATTGAAAATCTATTTTTAGCCCCCACGTTAAATTCTCATAGGAAAATCGTTTTTTCGCAATAAAATCAATATTTGGTGGAATTTCATCAAACAGAAACAATTGGGGAGAGTTACTTTTTTGTTATTGATGAAAAAGTTCTTACTTTTAAATATTTTAAATGTGTTTAATAGACAAACGTTCTTCGGCAGAAAAACGTGGAAACATGCAGTAGTCCCTTGTGTATCTTTGTCTCAACTTTCCATTACAGATGACTTCTCGACACTGGTCTCCACCGGCAGAAGGTCCCGAGTGGTTTAGTGAGATGAACGGTGGATTTGAGGTTTGTATCCATCACATCACGTTAACGCGCAGAATGTGTAAGATTGAAAGTTACTAATGAAATGGATCTGAAACATTAAATAAGCACTGCGTCGAAAATGTAGCTAATTATTATGGAATGTACATGTCACTTTATGTGTCATTACTTGTCTTGTTCTGAAAATGCGGGTAATGACACAAACGCGATATTGATTAGATGACTGCCTACACAAAAAAACGAATTGCAGTGACAGGTAGTACTCTCATCTTCTGAATTTCAGTCCATGTTAAATTCTCACAGCTCACAATATTAACACATGTACAGACGGAGTAATACAATGAGATGACGCATTATATAAACCGGATGGACAGTCACTTGCACAAAGAACAACTGTCCACACGCGAAACCACAATGTCTTTAGATTTAAATATGATTGTGGCCATGCGATGGTGTGCACTTACTGCGCGTGTTATTTTGCCTCTCACGTATACAGTGGGGTCAGCGTGTAAGTGCACACACGAACGAACACGACGTGTTCGTTCCTGTGTGCACTTACACGCTGACCCCACTGTATATCACCAGTGATCTTTGTTTATGTATTTAGTGGCTACAGGAGAAAACGCACCGTAATCATTAACCCCAGTACCATGGTCGGTATATATGATATTACTGATGACAGGGGCTGATAATGTTACAGTAAGCATTATTTGCACACTAACAGCACACACACTATGTTTACTTTTCCATAAATTGGCACGTGAAAATATATCCACATTGTGTTAAATATTATATATCTTTCGTAGATCGAGTACACAGACCAGATTACATCTCTGGCCAGCCGAAGCGAGCGAGCGACGCAGCTTTTCGTCTTCCACTGCGCAGGCGCAGTCGCCTGGTACGACCGGACTGGTTCCAACACCGACAGCGCCTTGACGTTGATGGGAATGAACGAGCACGTGTTCGAGACGGCGGATTTAGCGGGTGTCACAGTCATGCAAGATGGCTGCTCTGTAAGTGACCATGATAGACGAATATGCATACTAAAAACGCTTATGTGTACATCGAGTCACGTTGGTGACACGTGTTGTATCAGTATGTCACTGGTTGCTGATTACAACGAGTATAGGCAAATTCGAGAAATTCCAACCACCAAAACACGCCAGTTGAAATCATTTACATGCACGTTAAATAATTTGGAAATACATTGTATATACATGTAAGGTCTTTTAGAAGACTAACTATTATATACTCAATGGAAGAGTCACATAGTAATCACATAGTCTTTTAAAGACACCTGCCCTCTAGACATTAAATGTCATAACATGACAGTTATCATGACCATTGTGCTTGTTGCACCTGCTGGGTCGAATAAAACATTTATTTTACAAACTATACCAGCACGTTGCAGTATTCATTATATGGTGTACACCCGCATTCTATTACAGGACAAAACCTCGAGCCAGAATGTGACTTTTGATATAAATTGTATTCACAGGTGGAAGACTCGGACCTATGTCCCAGAAAATGGACAATTTCCCAAACGTTAACCCACCCATCTATTTCGTATTACTATGTATAATTATGATAATTGGTGGGTCGGATAACTTTTTGGAATTGGCCATTTTCTCGGACATAGGTCCGATTCTTCCACCCGTGATTTTATTAGGCTGGGCTCTCAAACGATAAGAATTCCTCGGCTCGTCTTAGCTTTACATGGCAAGCTTGATTTCAATATACACTAGAATGATATTCTTTATCTATTACAGGACAAGACGTCAGGCCAGACTGTGTTTGAAATCAGGACCAAGGCCACCAGGTTGCCCATTGTAGACTTCAAGCCCAAGGACTACGGCCGATCAAATCAGAAATTCGGATTCCGAGCTGGTCCCGTGTGCTTCTTATAACAATAGAGACACTGTTAATGTGTGAACTACGGATTGTATACATGTTCTGCTCATCGATGTCTATACTTATGTGTAATGGTCGAGATTGTGAAAATGAATGATAGCCGTCCTGTTCATTCACCATGAAATAATGAGGTGTTTTAAAGATTTTTTGTCGGTGGCTATTTAGACATGCTTGCCTACTCCTGGCTTGAAAAAATGGAACTGAATCATATATCAAATGATTTACGGCATCGTATGTTTGCATATGTTTGAGTGCGCGCGCGTGTGTGTCCGTCCGTGCGATGAAATAAACACGTATACGTAATCAACGTTCCGTCCAATAAATCTGTATGTGATATGTCTGTCTCTATGTCGTACCATAGACTGATGCTATACATGTTTTGCGGCATATAGGATAACAATTTTGCTGGAATGTGTATAGCCATCCAGTCAGTTGCATTGTCATGGAAACAGTTCAGTGTTGTTTTTTTTGTAATTTGCTTTGATGATCAAACCAAATTGTATGAATGATATATATATTATCTGGAACTCTTAGCTGTTTCTGTGATCCCTAATTACACTGGTGTGTCAATTTTGACCATATACATATTTATTGTCATCATGTTTGTAAATGGGTTTAAACTGGATACTATATAAGACATGTGTTCATACATACACAATTAATACACTATGAAACACGTCATGCGATTCTGTACTTACGAAGATATGCCACATCTCATGAAACATAATTGTAAAATTTACGAATATCACAGTTTCTGTAAGTATATTTCATGAAAAGTCTCACCTGTTCTTAGGTACAGAATACATGACGTGTTTCATATATATTCTACAGTACACCTTCGTTTTCATTTGTTTCGTTTAGGTAGCTTCAACAAATCTGCACTGTAACACATGTATTCATATGTACACAAGTAATGCACATCTGTGCTACAGTACACTGTACTGTGGTTTGGTTGAGTGCCGGGTGTTTGCAATCTGTTCTGTAATTTAGTAATATACATAATATGTTATGCATAATATATAATTAAGCATGACTTTGGGAGTATGTGTCGTATTGCATCTCAATAGTTTTCTCATATTAAATTTTAAATTAACATAAAGAAAGTAATTTTCCAGTTATTAACATAATGAAATGTGTAATTTCCTTCTAAAAGACCTTGATATAAATCTCAATATTTTTCTCGTATTAAATTCGAAAAGAAAATGTAATTTCCCGTTAACTTATTAAAATAATTAAAAATTTAACGATCTTCTAAACGATCTTAATATAAAATCAGAAACTCGTGTTCAGAAAATCCGCGCCTGGTTTGCAACTGACGTCTGTTTTCTCGCCAAATGTACACAATGACACATGAAACGATCAGTGAAAGTTGGGATCTGATACTGATAACGAATAGCGCTGTTCTAGTACAGGTTATGACATGAATAATAATTTCGGTTTGCTTCCATATCGTGCATTGTATGTACATATGTAGGTGAATGCATGTTTGTGGAAAGTAAAGTGTATCTTTCTTACATTTATTACTCTACATGTACATGCAACACATCGTGGTTTACACATGGTACAGCTCATGAATTATCAGCATAATCACCAATAGATTAACATGTGCTAATTTCGATTGTCGCAGATGTCAGAATATAAATATCTAGAACAGTTGTTATACATGTATATATTATCCTACAGTCGCGCTAAATTAAGGTTGTCAAAAGTATTAGTCTCAGTCAGTCAATCAGAGCATACAGGTACATCAGTTGCTGGATGCAAAACAAGTTACTTGTCCCCACAAATTGTTTCGACCTTGTATTTTAACTAGCTGTTTCGTCAAGGCACATATTGCTGGGGAGAAATGTGAAACAATATGTTAAGTTATATTTTCAGTAATGTTTATATTGTACTGTTCCAAACAGAATTTGGCGTCATTGTTGTGCCTCTTTAATCGTGTCACATCACTATACATAGCACGTGGCATATTTTCAAAATAAACAAGCTTTCCCCAGATAACAATCATCATCGCTGATTCAAGTCCAAATTGATGTCACATCAATTCAGTAGTTTTGGTACGTTGATCTCTTTCACGGGTTGGTATGCATTGTACAACACTATACAAATAACTATAAGTCTCCCTATAAAACTATTGATAATCCGAGTCGAGTCAAACTTTCATTATTGTGTTAGATGATCTTTTTCAGTCATTTTCGCACTTACTGTCTGTTTCACGAAAGCTGCCCAAATTGTACGGCCATATAAACAATTCAAAAACAATATTGTTTTCGATAATATTAAATTAAAGGAAAATTTTAAGAATGAGCCTTCTTTTTACTTCGTGAAATTTGGTCAAATATTGGTTTTATTACGAAAAATTGATTTGTCTATGGGAATTTAACATGAGGGAAAAAGAGGTAGAGGAGTTGTGGGAGGATTCAAAAAAATAATTGGAAATTGACTCCGAAACCTGGCTAGACAGCTTGGAAATGATCTAACTAAGAAATCAAAAGTTAAATTTTAAAAATCGGTCCAATATTTCTGAAATTCTAAAAGGTTTCCCCATGTTAAATCCCCATAGACATCTTCACTCTGTGAAGATGTCTATGGGGATTTAACATGGGGAAATTTCTTTTTCGCAATAAAATCTTTGACAAAATTTCACGAAATAAAAAGAAGGCTCATTCTTAAATTTTCCTTTAATTTAATATTATCGAAACAAATATTGTTTTTGAATTGTTTATATAGCCGCAAAATTTGGGCAGCTTTCGCGAAACAGACTATAGGTTTCTATCAGGGATTTGTATGTATTTTAGATATTGTCAATATCGGCACACCGGTGTATATGATACGCGTCACGCTGTAGTCTGCCACGTCACCCCGGGGATAGTCCTTCACGCTTCGCTGCTTTCGCTCTCTCTCCTTGCATGCTCGAGCATTCACGAATACATTTCTTGAATCTATACCGTGTTCTGTGGTCAATATTCATTCCCGTTTCGTTCCCGTAGGGATGGGTTGTGGCCTAGGGCTAAGAACACATAACTTCCAATCCGGAGGTTGTGGGTTCAAATCTAGGAATCAAAAATACTTCATGTATTTCCACCCCACTTGTATTCGGATACTGGGACGCTATACTCATTAAATTTCAGTTTCGTTGCCGTAACATACTGGGTCCACAGATGGAAGGTACTGAACTGTGGCATAAAAAAATGCCCATTGAAACAAAAATTCCCATTGTCAATTAAATAAAAATTAATAAATGTATCCTTAAATTGAAAAGTTCTCCCTCAAAGTGTACTTAGAAATATAAATATAGTTTGCAATTTTGATGAAACGGTCCCCAGTTGTCGGGCTATAAGTTAGCTGTTCTAAGCCCTAGGCAGGTATGTAACTATGGACACAAAATCGGTTGACTGCGTACTTTAATTGCTATGCTTTCATTAGTGATATTGCATATGGCATGGTCAATATGCAATATACTCACAGTCAGAACAGAGTGTCAACTTATTGGGTAACACTAATGAAACCCTGTATGCAGTGTCTTAGAAAGCCGTGTTTATACGCCCGTTTATAAAACGGGAAGTATTATGTATTGTATGGTTGGGCGGGTGGGGTAACCAAATTCGGTATACATGATTATTACTGCAAGAGGAACAAGCATATTCAATTTCAAAAATGGCTGAAGACTTATCTCCACTTCGCCCATATGTAATGTTCGCTCTCTGTATCCTCATCCACGCAATAACTCAAGTTCTACAAGACGTATCGTAACCAGATTCGGCATCCATGTTTATGATGGCAAGACAAAGAAACCTACTGATTGTCAAAACTTTCCGATGACATATGTCCCATTGGCGGCCATTTTTTATTTTCTCACTCTGTATCCATGTCTGCGCACTAAATCAATTATTACTTGACGGATCGTAACCAAATTCGGTATACCGCCATACCTGTTCATCACGGCAAGATGAAGAACCCAATTATTTTTTAAAAATTGTTTATGACACATCTCCCGTTGGTGGCCATTTTATTAATTTTCGCACGCTGTATCCTTGTCCGCACAATAACTAGAGTTCTACTTGGCGGATTATAACAAAATTTGGTACATATGTTTGTCCTGGCAAGAGAACGAGCCCTATTGGGTTTAAGTGATTTATCGCCCCTTGTTGAATTGCCATGCCTCGACTTGCCTCGATATTGTGACGGTCGACACTCGTGTTAAATTTGTGTTAAGTTTGTTTCAAGTTTTAGAGTCTGAGGGGTATGCCCATCAGTGTTCCTGATTATTTTTTCCATGGAGATATCCCCATTGTATACGGGCTACACCTCGACGGGCGTATAGTGTGACCTTCGGCGCTCTTGTTATAGAGAATAGTAGGTTAGTGCCGTGAATGGGAAAAAATATCTGGCAAGGCTTAGGAAACGGGATGGGCGAGGCTCTGCCGTTTCCCATTCACGGCACTAACCTACTATTCTATTTATCCCGTCCACACCTACAAATGGCTGTAAAATGCAAAAATAGTATTGACTGGATATCAAAAATGTTTCACGGCACCGTGTTTCACGGCACATACGCACTGTGTTGACGGGATAAATTGTAGTACACCATACAATACGAAGTTGCGAATGTAATTCATCAACACAGAACAGAGTACATTTGTCGAGTACACTAATGATACACTGCATGTATTGTCTAAGGGACCCATTTTGATTCGATTACAGTATACACTACAATACACGACAGCAAATGTAATATATCAACAACTTGACATCCTAGGGCGATGCTGGATCACGGTGAATCGATCATTGCACGTGTTGCTATGAGCATCATCTTGATGCTCATAGCAACACGCGCAATGATCGATTCATCGTAATCATTTCCCGTAGCTAGAAGAGTTGCCTTGGCATCGTATCCGAAATTCACAATTAATCAACTCTTCCACAGCCTTGGAAGCGTGTGACTAATACGTTTCTCATTATATTACTATGTTTCATACACCCCATTAAACTGTACTTGGTCACATGAGCATGCATGAAAACTTGTTCAATACATACTCACAGTGTGCATGAAACCAGTCTACTTAACAAGAAACAGTTGCGCAATCCCGGTTGATCATTGTTGCCATGATTCAGAGTTAGGATGGAAACCTTGTTTGACTCCTTCAGTAACAGGGCGAATGATTGTAGACAGCATGATAGCGGATTATCAGAGAATGCACATGTGAAATAGGAAGTAGTTATATGAAAGGAAAGAGACATTATATAAGAAACTTACCCGAGTGTTAAGGTTTTGAACGCACTAAATATGTGACATTGACCTTGGGTTTAGCGGCAGCTTGAGGATCGTGGATTTGTCACAACATGCTAGCGGACCATCCGAGGAATGCATGTGTGACATATGAAGCATTTACATGAAAATAAATATAAAGTATAAGAAATTTGGCCAAGCGTTAAGGTTTTGAATGCAATAAATATGTGAACTTGACCTTGGGTTTAGTGGGGCCCCAATGATCATGTATTTCTCTCAGCATGATAGAGGATCATCAGAGAAATGCGTTTGTGAAATATGAAACAGTTACACTTACCCGAGCGTTGAAGTGTTGAATGCACTAAGTATGCGACATTGACTTTGGGTTTATTGGGACCCGATGATCGTGGATTTATCACGGCATGATACATCAGAGGGATGCATGTGTGAAATATGAAGCACTTACGTGAATGGAAACAGAAATTATAAGAAATTTACCCGAGCTTTAAGATTTTGAATGCACTAAATATATGACCTTGACCTTGGGTTTATTGCGGGATCGAATATCGTAAATTTGTCACATCATGATAGAGGACCATCCGAGGAATGAATGTGTGAAATATGAAACACTTACGTGAAAGGAAACAGAGATTATAAGACATGTATCCAAGCGTTAAAGTTTTAAATATACTAAGCATGTTACGTTGACCTTGGACTTATATTATTCAATGATCGTGGATTTGTCACAGCAAGATAGAGGACCATCAGAGGAAAGCATAAATGAAATATGAAGCAGTTATATGAAATGAAACAGACAGTACAAGACATTTACCCGACCATTATGTTTTGAACACATTATGTGTGTGACCTTTACCTTGGGTTTAGCGGGTGCCAGATGATCGTTAATTTGTCATAGCATTATATATAAGACATTTACCCTAACGTTACGTCTGTGACAGACGTGACGGAACGGACGTAAGTGACGTACGGACGCAGGTAACACGATATGCCCCCCCCCCCCCCACCCCACCTCACCATTCGGTGGCGGCATAATAAGATTGGAAGATATGCCCGATTCCAAACACAGCAAACAGAAAAACATATCTTTGTTTAATCACTTAAATAGTACACTGAGCGAAACGATATGAAACTATATGTACATGTATTTATATTTGGCGACCATCTTGAATTTATAGTTGTGATGCTAATGAATTATATCATACATGTACTAGTTATCCTCAAACGATTTTCATCCAGCAACATGAAAGTAACATGTTAAATGCATTAAGCATGTCAAATGATAGCCTGGCATAAAATGTGGAAGTACATGTATGTAGGATAATATAGATAGTTGGTGGACATCTTGAATTTGTGCAAATGAATGAAAATTAATTAAATCGTAATATTTACTCGAATGATTCAATGTGTTCAATAATAACAGAGTATAACATTTAAGCCAATTACAAAATTAATTGACTGCAAACGTATGAACACTTATAGAAATCGGTGGAGTTTTATTTACATTTGACGGCCATCTTTAATTTATGCAAATGTAGAAGATGTAATTTTTCCTCGCCCATTTTTCCAAACTATTCCGTGTGTACATTCATAACTATAGCAATTAAACTAATTGAAAACCTCAATTGAGAACAGTGATGTGTAACCATATTGAAATTTGATCAGCCATCTTGGATTTATGCTAATTAAACGGTATTAGTGAAGTCTAAATCGCTTGTACTCGATCAGATTTTGAAGGATACATATGAAAGGTGACATTTGAGCAACATTGGAGCTAGCTCCAATTCATTTGTATAGCTCTCTAAATCAATTAATGGTATCTCAAATGGATTTGTCGAGAGTTTTCAAAACTTGATTTGCAGAGCTCTACAATTGTTTTGGGGCTAGCTCTGAAAAATTTGAAGCCAGCTAAAAATGAGGTACAGCTAGATGCAATTCATTTGGAGAGCTCTCTAATTAATTTGGACCTAGCTCTAAATCAAATCGATCTAACTATGTCAATTAATCTACAAAAACTCAAATAAATAATGTTATCTCTAAATAATTAGAGCTACCTTCAATTATTTAGAACTAGCTCGAATTGATTTATAGCCAGCTGTAATACTAGTTCCACTTCATTTGAAGAACTCTCTGAATCAATTCGAACTATCTCTAAAATACCGTCTAATTCACGCTCTCACTACATTATTTAGAGCTAGCTTGAAATTAATGAAATATAGTTATAAATGATTTAGAGAGCTCTTCAAGTGTACTAGAGCTAGTTCGAAAGAATTAGAGCTAACGTTAATTCAATTAGAGCTAGCTCTAAATTATTGGGAGAGAGGTCAAACAGACATATATTCAATGCTCTCTTAAAATCAATTCGAGCTATCTCTAACTCATTTGGAGCTGGCTCTAATTCATTTGGAGCTAGCTCCAATTCATTTGAATAGCTCTCTAATTAACTTAACGATCGGGGTTCATCGTTACCGTAATTCCGACTGGAGACCTGGTTTGGCCCTCACATACTTATTTGACATTTTGTATGTGACAGTTGAAAATGGTTATATCCCTTATGTGAGTAGTATCCGTAATCCTATTTTAGGGGAAGGGGCCAATTGACTTTGGTGTGGTATGGACCTGTCACAAGGTCAGGTTATTCTAATTTCAGGGCGGAATATATTTTTCTCGATGTAAATATTCCAACTAACAAACTGTACTACTTACAGTTATGTAGCAGTCACCAGTTAGGTTAGAGAATACCAAATGGCGCGAAATCGCCCAGGGGGTATGCAGAAGTACTCCGGTATAGAAAAATTAGTGCGGGCGTTTTGAGGTTACAGACATGGTTTGTTTGCAAATATTGATCCATTACTACGCAGTTTCACTTGAGGAACATTTAGTTCCGCAGGTGATCAGTTTGTGTGTATATAAAATATTTGAGTACTTTCTGTACTTTGATTTCAATGGCTGCCTGAGGGGGATACACATGCGCTTGTGGACAAGTGTCAATTTAAAGTTTATACGACTGACAACAATTTGACAAAACTTTCTGTTCCATTTATCAAAATCTGGGACGTACGGCACCCACTTTCTATTTTTAAAGTCAAATATTTCTATAGAGCCCATGATTTTCTAAAGTGTAGCACGCTGTACAGGTCGTTATGTTCGAATGTAACGGGTTTAAGATCAGATTCTCTCACGAATAGCCTCAATCTCTTCAGCTCGGACACTTTAACGTTACCGCGCGATGCTCGCCGTAGTCAGCGGCCACACCCAGGTTTCTCAATACCGGAAGTGACGTATTTCTAACGTAAGACTCCTCCAGAAAATCGCAGTACAGTACGTATTTTTTAGGTAGTTCTATGTCGAATTCTGATGCGGAGTTGTTCTTATGTAACTTCAGCGAGTCATTGCAGTTTAGAAATAGATAGAAACTAGCCATGCTTTTGTATTCACAGTGGCCAGCTGTCCGGTACTGTTCCACGTCGGTAGCTGGTATCCAGCTATTAAAAGAGTCAAGCCATCCGTACCACTTCACTAAAACTTCACGCTTTCTCTTACGTAATACTTTTTCTACCCTAAACTTTGTTGATTCGTCGATGGAAATCCTGCTCAGTTCGTTTCCGTAAAATGTACCGCCGATATCTTCACCCCTAATATCTGTGAGCTTATAATAGGCTATATTTTCCTTTTTACTGCGGGCACCTACTAAGAAATATTCCGTCGACCACCTTTCGTCGTATTCCCGTTGGAATGGCCGCCGTAAATGCGACACGCATACCGTATCTCCGACGTTGAACTTGTATTTGGACGTCGGTTTGACCGTCGTTTTCGGATTTTCGTACTGAAGTTTCGACAGTGCTATCTCGTCCCGTTCGCTGACGCTCGCCGGTGTCATTTTTATCGATCTATGATACGTGTTATTGTAACTATCTGTGACCGATGATAGAACGTCTATCCATCTGTGCGTCTGGTGATGAGTCATATATCTAGCCAGTCTCGATTGTATTGTATTGATCGATCTCTCGGCCAAACTACATTTCGTCTCATTGTTCGAGTAGAAATGATCAATACGGTATCGTTTTAATAATTTCTGAAACTCTCTACTCTTAAATTCGCTACCCCTATCGGTTCTAATCTTGTCCGGACGTTTGTTACCTTTCAGAACGTCCGCTATCACCCGGGTGACGGTTTCGCCGTTCGGGCGTTTCATGGGAAACGTTCTGACGAATCTGGAGAACGCGTCAATCTCCAGGAGAAAATAACCGATTCCGTCATTATCCTTAGTATAGCTAGTCATGTGGGCGGTGTCCATTTCCCACTGATAATTAATGTACGGTACGACCACTTTTCTTCCGAAAAATTTTCGAATGACTTGACGATGGACTGTGTACGGTTCCTGTTTCTCTAACCATTTCTTATTTTCTTTCTATCTAACACAAAATTACCCGCTTTTCTGACGGCCTTAAACAACTTTTCCACACCCGAGTAAGAGGCAGGATGTTTGGGATCGTAATAAATGGATTTTAAATATCGTTCGTAGGCGGCCATTGTTCACGACGTATACAGCTCTAGCTCTATAAGGGTGGGGTAAACGACGTCTCTTTCTTAAACATTATCGTTGGAAACAACTCTGGTTCGTAACTAGAACCACTTTCCCTACAAAATGTCGACCAGTCTATAGAACCGCTCAGCGTATGAAAAGCGGAAGCCGTGATTAATTTGACGTCGGATAAACGCGTCTCGTAACCTAAACGCCGTAGTTTTCTAGCGTACCGTGCCAGTCTGTTCTCGCCGTCGTTAAAACTGTCAGCCGCCCCGTTGCATATTATCTTTCCATTTCTAAACAATAGGCAGCATCCTCTTATACGTTCGTGACGCCATTTCAGCCCGGAAAAACGGATCGGGTCATATTTAGCGTCGCCTAATAAATTACTGAGACCCCTCAGATCTATTGGGCAACCTAAACTGGCACCATAAACTTCGTTTGTGATGCGCATGATGTTAAATTATTGGGAGCAAATACTAAACTGATACGGTGGTACATGAATAACGCATTTATTATTATTATTTACATATACATAAACGTGAGAAAACTAGTACTATGCCACGCTCGTATTGTTTGGCGAACATTCTTTACACAAATCTCTCAGATGTTTTCCCGACAGGTAGCACGGCACTACTCGGTTCAGCTCCGGTACAAAACTGTCCAGGATTCGTAGTCCATTTTTCAGCTCTTCAAACTGGTTAAATGTCAAGGAAACCCCTTTTCTCGTGGCACGTATACTCGGTTCATTGTCCGGTAGCCAAAATTTCCTAATATGCACGGTATCGTATCCCGGCTCCATGGTAACGAACCAATTCCCGCCTATATGTCGTCGATAGAACGTATGCTCATTTCTTCGCAATTGATCGCCGTGAAATACAACTTCCGGTAAGATAAAGTACAGTTCGTTATATCTTTGTAATGTGAGCGTTTTCCCGTTGAGAGTAGGCCTCTTATTCTCACGACTCAGCTCCCGAACGTGTATGTACGTAGTCCCGTTAAACACGCTGTCGAACAAGTAAAGTTCTTTCCCTATATGTTGTAAATATCTGGGATTAAACGCTCTATCGCCTCCCTGAATGTTCGCACTTCCGGCTTGGTTTTCTGGCTTCTCAGACATGCTGTGCCGTCGCTGCTGATGTTACCGCTTCGAGACCTGAGCGAATAATGAACGTCCGTCATCCGTGCAGGCGGATTTAAACGTCATATTATATCCAATCAGCGTCGACCACCCATCATCCAATCGTAACTCGTCGTTCAGTTAGTACTCGTGCCGATAGCGCCATCGATAGGTGGAATCTGCCGTTTAAGGGCTGCCCATTGATTTAAGTTCAGGGGAATACCGGCGATAGATGCCGAGTTGTTGATAAATCTCCTTATGTCCAGTATAACGTATCCGCTTAGGTCACACACCGTTAAATACGTCGTTTCACCTAGATCGTAAGGTTATGAGCAGCAT
This sequence comes from Conchocele bisecta, assembly GCA_029237695.1. Taxonomy (NCBI): domain Eukaryota; kingdom Metazoa; phylum Mollusca; class Bivalvia; order Lucinida; family Thyasiridae; genus Conchocele; species Conchocele bisecta. The sequence goes on along the minus strand of CM055271.1, from coordinate 42,082,654 downwards.
AACCGATACACCTATCCATTTCACGGCCGTGGTGTGTCGTTTCGAGTTCTCCGATCTCATTCTTAATATCCGAGCAGTTTCTACATTCATTTTTTCGATTTTTCCAAGACTATAAAACTACTGGCCGCTTCCCGAGCCTCGAATTTTAAATTATAATAAGGTATCAGCGTCTTCGCCACCTATTCGTGGAATAAATATATCCAAATTAACATTGTCTTTTCTTATAGGACGCAGTTAGGATTGCACTCTGTGCAGTATAGCGCTCCGAGTAAATTGGCATGATCCGGCTGCATGTAACACGGTTGGATCGTAGCGAGTTCTGGTACGAGCCGTTCGATATCGGGTATTACACTCACGAGTCATTCAAATTCTTCGAACTTCAAGGCGATACCAGTCCGTGTGGGTTGTATATCGTTTCCTATCTCTGTCGTACAGTATTTTCACAAATTAACCGTTTCAAATCCTCCGTTTATGTGTAAGTAATGGTGCCCTCCTAGATGTAATTATAAACGTACATCGCCTCCATTCTTATGTTCCAGGATAGTTTGTTCTATATCCGCCAAGTTCAACACGAGCTGAGTCCATCTTTGTAGTGACAAGCGAAATTCCCTGACTGTGGGTAACATGAGCCTTCCCTCAAACGCGTACTCCTCAAACACAAACCCAATTCGCTGTAATGTTCATATTTTCTGATATCCAGATGAATGTCGTTTCCTAGTCGACACGTTCCGCTAACCGAATACATCTTGCTTCTTGCAATTTAAATATATACTTTTCTCTA